>JANIEX010001070.1:0-14004 GCA_027627405.1 Leucocoprinus birnbaumii | reverse complement strand
GTCCGAAAGCAACCCGACTTCTGGATCCTACACGACTTTTAGTGACTTTCACGGTCCCAGCCAAGCTCAGTCCAGTGCTATTGGTGATGTATCAATGAATTTCTCCAATTGGGGCCATGCGAACACAAACGTCGTTCCAGCCTCGAATATGCGACCTGACTTCAACGGTAAGTGCTGAATCGTGCTCCAAGAACAGTCTTGCTGATGTCAATGTTAGGATTTACTTTTGGTGATTTCGGGGGTCGTGGCTCTTTGGGCCCTTCGATTGATCCTTCTCTGAACCCATCTCACCACCAAAGGCCTCAAATGACCATGCTACTGGGCGAAGGTGAGTAGTTCCTTAACTGTGAGGTTTGTCGTTGACGTTAACGTGGGATTTAGATTTTGTTTACAATAACATGTCGCTACCTAACAACCATGCGGAATTCTCGTTCGTCGCTCCCTACCAGGACCACACGGTGGCCGCCCCATCTCCAATTCCTCCACCTCCACCTTCAACAATTCCTGTCAAGCGTACATCACTCCCTCATGAGGAAGAGCCTCCCAAGAAATCCACGAAAAAGGGTAATCAGAAAACTAAGGAAGGTGGCCAGCGTTCGCGAAAGCGCGCACCAGCGAAGGCCAAGGACCCCTTCATTGCCTTCACCTTCCCTGGTGGCCAGATGGCCTCCCTTCCCGAACACAACGCTACACCCTCAGCGGATACGACCCCCCCTGCCAAACAAGACAACAAGGAGGAGGATGAGGACGATAATGAGGCAGCTTTGGCAGACAAGAAGGAGGAGGAGGAGGTCCATCTACTTCCACAGGAGATTCCTCCCTTCGAAACGTACACAGAGCCGCTAAACCCGCTTGCGCTATGGAGCTTCAAGCATCGTACCGTCGATTTGCCAGTAACTTATTTAGATCCGGAGAGTCTCCCTTGGAAGGTCAAAGACCGCCCGTCAATGTGGTTTGGGGAAAGGAAGGGGAAGTTCGGTGAGTCCGTTCTCCGCTTAGCTTTGTAGTCGTTGAGCCTGACAATCTTGTAGACAAGGTGGCTGACGAGTGGGACAAATACCTCAAGGACGGCACCCCGATGACCGCTCAGTCCAAGAACCTCATCACAAAATACGCCTCGATCCTCCCTCGAGCCCTCACTTACAGTCGTTCAGTGGCGCTTGAGATCCTCACCACCGAACACGGCAACATCATCTGCCCATACCACCGCTGGGTTTCGAAGAAGATCGAAAATGACGTTCAGTTCCAGACCCATGGGCCCAAGCACTACTTCGTCACTGGGGTGCCCGGTATATCGAGGGTCAAACGAGTACTCAAAGGCGTTAAGAAGGTTGTTTCGAAGGTCAAGAAGGTGAAAAAACTCTTCAAGTCAGTTTTGCCTGAAGCCCCGAAAAATCCCGATGACAAGCCGGAGGAAGACGACAAGCCGCTGGAACGCGAACCCGGTAAACTCCACTGCGGGTGTATCGAGGATGAAGTTCTTCTCGAGCTCATCCTCTGGAAGTCTACACTGCAGCAGTCGCCGGCTACTGGGGTTGTCGAGACCTGGCAAGATGCCTTCCTCCACCCTCGTGACCGTACCTTTGTTTTGCGCGCCTATGTTTTCTGGACGGGACTCAAGGCCGACATTCTCTACGAGTTCGATGCCGATGGGAATCGCCGTGATATGGTTGATATTGCCCGATATCAGGTGGGCTTCTTTGAAGATCGTCTTCGTAGAGCGATCGCGGCTAAGGAGGATTTATCGGGCATCATTCCGGACATCAACAAGCTGGAAACGGTTTCATTTGATGATGATGATGACGTCGACAACGGTGATGGTAAGCAGGATAGAGATGCTCAGGCTACACCACGTGCAGAGGAGCAGGAGAAGGAGTTGGGTGTGGAGAATGGTCAAGTGGCATAGAATACTTGTTCGAGGTGGATTATCGTCAATTTGTAGCCTAAATAGGACTTTTTATTAGTGGTGAAAGTTCTATCCTGAATGAAATATACCCTCCTCTCACAAACTGACAACAATATGAGTGTGCCAGTAGCATCGGAACTGGCTCGAAGTTCCTGGTAGCCTATAGATCGAACTCTGGGGTTCAAATCGTTCGATCAGAACAACACATGGAGACATCTGATGGATTTTCAAGTCGCCTACCGTCCAGGGTATGATCAATCTCATTCTGTTGTTGCCATATTAGTAAATAGGAGACATCGGTTCACAGGTGTCGACAGTTAGTCAACGGTTTTGAGCACCCAGTCTTCTCACACTGTCCTTTCGAGAGCCCATATCAGGCCTATCAGCTCTCTAAGTTGCCAGGACCCATGAACACAGCCGATGAATGTGGATGATACCTGCCAGATGTCCCAATTGTAACCCCTTAAGTAGAGCTAGTCGCATTGAATGAATCCTAGTGTGTATTGAACATCAAAAATTACAATTAGCATGGGTATATAAACAAGTCAGTATTAGCTCAAGTATTCTCCAATAGTCCAATATTAAAATAAACGAAGCTTCTTGATTTAATCAACTCGTGTCACCACCTCTGTCTCGACACCAAGTAGAATAGCACCCAGATCACCATCGTACTCCTGCAGCGATAAATTAAGGCCAGGAGCTGCCGGCGGCTGCAGTGGGCCTACGAAATTAGATTGTGTGAAAAATAGAGGTCGAGGCAGATGGCGTATGTGGACTCCCCAGTCCCGAAGCAAATGTAAGAGGCCCATAAATACACGCGATGGGGTAATGGTAGAAAGAGCAGCCATATCCGAGGCTTGCTCTTCTTGATACAAGAGATGGCTTTTCAGCGCCATATCGAGTTTCGCAACAAGTCGGGGGTCGTAAGAGGGTATGTTGTTGCAAGCGACGCTGAACGATGGAGTTGGACACGGAGTTGGTGCACGTGGGATTGAAGCTTCGTGGCATTGATGACGGGAAAACTGTGATTGTTGTAGCTGGGTGGGAAGCTGCGGAAGCCAAGGAGGCTGGGCAGCAAGGGCGACAGGTGTAGTGGTATTTGAAGGCACACTTTGAGTGGCATAAAATTGATGAACTGGCCCTCCCATGAGCTAAGAACACAGGTGTGAGATGACGTTGAGCTGAGATTAATATAACCACTTACATACCGTAAAGCGGGAACAGAATGACTGACGAGGGTGAGATGGTGGGGAACGCGTTGAATGAAAAACCTAAATATAAGGCTTCCACGTGATGAGAGGTCACTGGCCAATCGTTTTCTAGCTTCTCAGATAGGGTACGTAGACAGTGGGACACGGAGGCAACCAAGAAATCTACCCAATAACAGGATTGATTTCCATAGTCTAGAAGTTGACTTTACTAGGCTCAGCTGATATTGACTGACGCCGTGTGGGCCTGTCCAAGCGTAACATACTACAGTATTCCAGGTCGTCAGTCGCGAGTAACCGACTGGGCTGCCTGCCGCCTTTGGTAAGATTTCGTCTCGGTAAAGCCCAACCGACGTAGGTCATGAGAAATCACCAACTCGGTTGATCGCCACCGAGACCAAACCCTTCCCTCATTTGGTAAAGGTTAGGGTGACACCCCAATGATCGACATTTAACCGAGGTCATGAATTTTCTTTCAGTCTTCGGGTCCAAGTGAACGTGGACAGCAAGCACTTCATTGACTTCCATGACCTTGGCTGATGCTCACCCTGTGCAAGTGTCCGGTAAACCTACCGCTCGGTAGAGGTGAACTGACGTGCCATTATATGGAGAGATCCCGGTTGACACATAACGAGTGCGAATGCGGCAATCTGATGGGTATTGTAAACTGTGCCGAAGATAACTTCCACTTTCAGTAAAGAAATGCGTCAGGAGAGGCCAACCGAAGGATCGCCTGAGAGAAAGTCACCTCAGTTGATGCCTACTGAGAGCGAGCCTTTGCCTGATTTGGTATGGCGGTGCTGGTAAATGTCGACCGCGCCAGTGTTTGCTTTCCTTTGGAAATTTCGGATGGTCAGTGGACAGTGACCGCCTGCACCAAGTCAGTCGAAGCGTTCCGCATTTGGTAAAGGCCTATCTCAGTAAGGCTCAACCGACGAGTGTTGCAAGGAATCACCGCCTCAGTTTACGCCAACCGAGAGCGAAATCCCTCCCGATTTGGGTATGGTTTTCATGCCGTTCCCTTGGTGTATATCAACCGTGCTCATGTCTTCTGCTTCAATACCCGGTATATAAGAACCGACTGGGCCGATTCAGCAGAAAGCTCCGCCTTTGGTATGAGCATGTCTCGGTAGAGCTCAATTGGCATAAGTCATGAGAAACCACCGGCTCGGTTGGTTGCCACCGAGAGTGGAGTGCGTCTGATTTTGGCAAAGGTCAGTGTTTTCAGTCACTTGGGAGATATCAACCACGCTCATCTGTTTCGTGCTCGTTCCTGGTAGTCACTGAGTGACTGGGCCAAGTCAGTCAGAGCCCTCCGCTTTGATAGAAGCCGGTCTCAGTGGGCTGTACGGACGACGTCCTCCGCTTTCGGTAAGGGCAACATCAGGAAAAACTCACTTTACTTATTCCAGGGGATCAGCTGGAATAAGTTAAATAAGCCCGATCAGCCCAGTAAGCAAGCCGCCGTGCTAATTGGTGACTGATTCCCAACTTATTTTGAGCTGATTGGTCAAAATTGATCACGATCAGCTATGAATAAGTTGTGGCCTCATCTTGCGATCTGGGTACACGGATATACGCGATGAATAAATCTTTTATTATAGACTACAAATCAATCATGAATCACAAGACGTATAGAGTGGCGATATGTACAGAATCCGAATATAATGACAATGCGAACGTAACATGAAAGGAACCACTAAGGAGGAGAAAGGTTAACGAGTGGATTTTTTACGACGGCTCTTCGAAGAGCTAGAGTAGGTGCGAGTGACGCGGGGAGTGTCAGAAACACGCCGCTTTGTCTTAGGCCTCTCATCTCCAGGACTATCCTCTCGTTGCCGCTTCTGCACTCCCTCATCTTCAAAATGAACCCGGTGAGTCGAAGGCATAAGAACATCTTGAACAGGCGGACTCGGAGACTCCTGCTTGATCTCAATGTTGTCGTATTCAAATGTTTCGTTCTTGATAGATACAGAACGGGGGGAATGTGGTGGTTCAAGCTTGAAGGAAGGAAGGCGGGGGTTTTCAGGTTCGGCTTTGAAATGGGGTATTGTAAGGAGCGCGACGTGATACGTGGCGATCCATTTGATTGTAGCTTACTAATCTTCGATTAGATTAGATTGGGTCTCTCTTTTGTCTTCGTCGTCTTAGGAACTCGGACAAATAGCGTACTTGGTATATAAAGTGTATGGTAGTTGTTTGGCAGGCAGTTTTCGCCTCTCTTTCGTACCTTTAACAGAGAGTGGTAGTTGTGCTTGTTCATTTACTCGTGCGATTACCTTCGTGAGAACTCCATTTATCCACTTCGTGTGACCTAAGTGTTACAGGTATTCTTGAGGATACGAGCGAGGAGGGCACTGAGTTGGTTGGCGGACAGATCTGCTGAAGCTGCGTGAGCAAATCTCCAAGCATTCAGCCTCTGAGCGAGAGCTTCAGAGAGTATGCTGATGAGGAGTGCCATTGTTGACCTAAATTACACAGCCAGTGAATCAGGAGGAAGGGTCAGACAGAAGGGTACTAGCATAGAAGGACTTACATTGCCGCCTGGTGCTTACCAGTCATAATGTGAAGCTGCTTCTGCATCTCGGCATATGCAGCATTTCGTGACTCGATTAGGGTAAGATGTGATGCGTTCTGGACAAGCATCAGCTTGCCGGACCTGGAGGAGATCTGGTGGGCTGGATTGAGGGGGGCGGCGAGCCGAGCATTGAGCTGGAGGTTGTGTCAGTGATGGGCTCGTTAGCTAGAATCTATGAAGCCCTACCCGAGGAACTGGATCTAAGTCAGGGCTTTGTGGGACTTCGGTGCTGGAGAATGCTGCCATACTCATAGTGGAGGAGGCGGCGACAATGATAGTGGAGGTAGAGAACGAGTGTGTTGAGCTCGTCCTCATCACATCTGTGACTTTGTCACGGATCATGTGGGTTGTATGCTCGTGCATCGCGACTCGCAAGGACATGTGTCAGGTAAAATACAAATCCATTTGGTATTAAAACAGGCTACAAATCAAGAGTTCATAGTGCTACAGAGGTTGGCGGTACAGTAGTGGCAAAAAGACATGAATAACGAGACAACGGTTTACACAGCTAATTCATTTGAACAACAGGAGCCACCAACGAAGAGGCAGCCACGGGAGCCACTGACGAAGAGGCAGCCACGGTAGGCACCGATGAAGAGCACGAGATGCATTGCACGCGCCTGCTTGTTGAGGCTCTCAAAGGCAGCGTTGACAGGAAAACCTTGTTCCTGGCAACTGAAGCCTTGATGCTCTCTCGTCTCAAAGGATGAACATAGGTGGGGGTGGGGAGTGCCAAGATACTGCGAGGTGGCGATGTTGGCGTCGACGTTGGTGTCGAGCCATGCCTGATACGAGGTGGCATAGGAGTCGGATTGCGCTTGCGCTTAGCACCGCGAGACAGAGGAGGCNGCGGTGTCTTGAATTCATGCCTGACTATCACAATGTCCGGTGAGGGGGAGCGATTAAATGAAGACTCTAAAGGAATGGTGGTAGGCGGGTTAGTTGTGAGGTCGAGAGCGATCGTCGTGCTACGAGAGCGAGGTCGGAGACGGAGGTCGAGGATAGGAACGTCGTCAGGGTTGGGCACAGAGGCAACTTTCCGAGATAATGTGCCCAAGA
The DNA here is from genome assembly GCA_027627405.1 of Leucocoprinus birnbaumii. Taxonomy (NCBI): domain Eukaryota; kingdom Fungi; phylum Basidiomycota; class Agaricomycetes; order Agaricales; family Agaricaceae; genus Leucocoprinus; species Leucocoprinus birnbaumii. Next base: position 7,253 of record JANIEX010001070.1, on the reverse strand, counting down.
GCCCATCGTACGCGGTCCTAGATCAAAAATTGCTTAAGAGGAGTACTACTGAAGGCTCTTCGAGATTACTTACTTGAGAGTTTCAACCTCAGCTAGAGCATACGTCAGCTGCTGTTGCAGTCGGATGTAGTGCTCGTTTCCTGATCGGAGGAGCGTCGAGGGTGATGCACCCGCAACAGCGCGCATATCGTTGAGGTTGTAGCCCTGCGGATGCGTGTTGAGGTTGATATTCTGCAGGAAACTTAAGTTATATGCTAAGCGATCAGTGGAGGGACACTTACATTGGACGACGAAAGGGCCATTGCGATGAATGATAAAGAAAGAGGGAGCGCGAGAGGAAGAGGGGAAATAAGAGATTATATGCGGGAGGTGGTGGTTGTGGATAAAGAGAGCGACGCGGGGTGACGATTGTTATATGTGGCAGGTCACATCACGTCACACAATAGTCACCGTGATTAATAACATAACAAAAAATGAATTTTATCAATAGACTGTCGAGTACATGAATCGGTTTGAGAAGGAATTAACAAAGAATGTGGTACAGTCATCAAGAACAGAAGATGAATTCCAGCCAGGAGGAGGGGATGGACCGAATTTTGGCAGAAGATGTATGCTCTGTGTGATGTAATCAACTGGAATAATACTTGCCTTGCAACGCTTGCAATCCAAGTCGCCCTCCATTTCCCGGGTTATCCGATACATGCCACTTGCTGCGTCAATTCGTGCACGAGAAAAAGGAGTGAACCACTCCACATATGCGAAATACTTGAATTTACAGCCCATAGGAAACCAGCGTGACCGCACTTTTTCAGGCAGGGCAAATACACATCGGATTTGCGCGACGCAATGGCCTGATCAAAAGAGTTGATAAGGTTTAGCTTGAAACAAGGTGATAGGATGCCTACCACGAACGCCAGCGATGCCTCCATCGCCACAATTCACAAGAACCGTGTCGAACCGGCCCTGGATATGATTTCCATGCTTGTCTTGAGAGGGTGGGTCGACATGAATAGAGTCGACAACAGAGGGGTGGGATGGGTTGAGTGAATGGGGATCGCGGCTCGTGAACTTGATGCGATGGTAGACTGGAAGGTGGTGGAAAGGAATTCGGATCAAGTGCATGCGAGCGCGACATTGAAGGACGCTAAGTCGTGGGTCCCGCATCTGCAATACAAATACTTGGAGCGCTTGAGCGAAGTCCACTGCACCATAGTCTTGGGAGAGTCTCGTGAGCCGCATGGCTTTATGAGTCGGAAAGCGGGTCATTTGAAGGTCTCGTCGAAGGACGAGCGATGGAAGGTAGCGTGGGCGTGGGACAAATGAGGTAGAGAGCCGAATAATCGAACGTTTGATGTATTTCTCATGGAGGAGCATTCGCTCACGTCGATTGAGCCACTTCGTCATTTGCGGGTATTCGTTCCTTCATGTTTGCTTTGCCCTATGAGCATTCTTAGCCATATCTATATGAAGCTGTTTCAGTGTACTCAGTATTGAAGTTATCGAGAGAGCCGAAACGTAGAATGAGCCAGACGTAGTGCTCCAAAAAATGTAGCTTCGTGATGTCGAAATGATCGCGTATCTTGAGATCAATAAAAACCTTTCGGTACTTCTGAAATCGGCGTAAAGCACCGGCCAGATTGTTGAGTGTCTCAGTGGAATGGATGGGATATTTGGCCAGGTAAAGGAAGTCGAGCGTTGCACGGACAGCCTTGACGAGCTTTGCGGAACTTGCACCATCTGGAAGCTTGACGTCAATCACAAGCCCAAGTATAAATCGGCAGATCTGATCATGTTCGGTTCCGGTGAGCATGGAGAGACCCGAGATCCCCTTCATGAATAGGCGAATATGGTGATTGGGAGGAAGGCGCGAACAGCGCTCATCAAGCCGCGAGGCTCCAATTGCGGCCTGGAGCCAAGAAAGAAGGTGCTTGATGACACCTTGATAAAGCTGGTGGAGAATATCGGGGGTGATAGAGGAATATATGTTGAGAAAAGGCAAATTCTCCCAAAATGGGGACTGTACGGGTTTGATTCCCACTCGCTCACAGGCTTTCTTGTACACCCTTGCCCCTTGATCAACCTTGGCCAATGCATCCTTAATCGGTCCAATTTCCCGAGGTGGCTGTCCACTTCCTCTGTCCCCAATCCCTTGACGTGGCGCCGGGCAGACGGCACAGCGGCCAGTCTTGATCAATGTGACAAGGATCTGCTCGGGGTAATCACCGACATAGGCCGCTAGAATGGGGTAACAGCTACGGACGGCGCCATCACCACTGGTGAGCTTGATGCCTGTACGACCCAACTGCTCAAGAGGTCGGACGATGAAGCGCATGCAAGCATGGAAGAGGTTTGCTAATGCGCGGCGACGTGACGACTTATTGGCAATGTGCTCGAGTTTGCTGGTTGGGAGGTATGCAAGGAGAACCTGCGCTTGACGACTTGGCTTTCGACGAACGTGCTTCGGTATGTTTCCCAATGTCATATAAACTGGGTAGGCTTGCTTGTTTCGAAATTTCGTGAGCTGAGTCTTGTCCGACGAGATGATGACCGGCACAATGGTAGCATGCCGGTCCCCTGTAGCTTTCTCTACCTCGGCCTAGAAACAGATTCGTGTGAGTGATAATTGAGCCTGGAAGGAAGTCAATGCTTGCCTGCGTAGTCCACCACCAATCAGCGGTATTCATCTCATGGTACAATCGTTGCGTCTTCTCTTCATCAGCGTACTGCCGCTCCAGCTCCACGATGAGATCGTCTACAAGTTCGGGGTCCCTCCAGAGATGCTGGATGCATTCGACAATATCGCGCGAATGGAATATAATCGTCTCGCCGTCGATAATGACTTCACGCTGATGGAACTTGGGGATCGTAGGTAGATTGTCGACGATGTTATTCAACTCCCTAGAATTCTTGAATGACAGCTTTAGAGCATCACAAAGCTAAGATCGTGGATTAGCATAGACAATAAGATTGGGCACCGAAAAACTCACTCCTTCGATTGCGAGCAACTCTGTGAGATCAGTGGATCCAATCCCTCGCAGTTTCGCCCACCTTGCGATATCCCAATCCATCTGTGAGGCGAAGGGCGCCCATGGATTTTGTTCAGCGTTGCCCTTGTCCCGAACATCCGATGCATAACGAGAATCAGAGTTGTGAGACTCTGATATAACACTCCCAGCCCTAGATTTTCGGTGTTTCTGGCTGTAACGAATGGAGCATTTCGGTTTGAGGCCGTGTCCATCATCGATAAGCGGACGTTCAACGACGACTCGTCGTTCTTGAGTAGATTTGAGAGCCTCAGTTGCAGCAACATCATCGTAGGTGTCTTCTTTGCTGTCAGGCTGGTGTTCAGTTTCGGAAGGAGTGGATTCGACATTATCGGAATGGCGGTGGTCCGAGTCGTGGTAAGCGAGAGGGCTCCAGTCGGGTCCAAGGGGGAAAAGCGCCTCTTCCAGCGCTTGGAAATCCACGTCAAACTCCTCGTCTTCTGCATCCGACTGCCACTCCAGCCCTTCACCGTCGTCCTCATCATCCATCTCCTCGTCTGAGTCAGAGTCTACGAGAGGAGGAAGCTCGGGGTACGCGAACTCAGGTGGTAGTTCGGCACTGCCGCCTGGACTTCTGGCATTCTCGTCTACACCGTCAGAGAGATCAATCGTTTCTCTCCTTTGAGATCTCTCTGCGGCACGGGCATAGCCCTCTTCTAGCTCCCGCTGCTGCTGCTTGTGGTGTATCTTTTGGCATAGAAGGCTGGTGGCAAATTTGAGATGGTTGTTGAGCCTGTTCTGGTTCTCGAAGATTTTGAGACACCCTTCGCACTTCTTGGGATCCATACGAGGGAAGGGGGAGTAAGAGCAGGGAGTGGCGAGACGATTCGTGAAGCTGGCTGCTATCGAGCCGAGAGCAACCTACTTGCTGATCGTTTTTCTCTGCTCGAGAATGCCAGAGTACGTCAGCGAAATCAGAAGTGAAACATCGACTTGTTCAACTTACCAGCCACGTCAGGATCTCTCGCTCCCTTATCCTCGACTACTACCATTGCGACACCCTTTCTTCCTTCTTTTCTCGCCCATCCCCCTGTCCCCGAGTACCGCCAGTATGTCACAGAACGCAGTAAGTGAGAGAGAGCTAGTGAGAGAGCAGAACCGTCGCCTAGAGAAAGCTCGACGAAAGGCAACGAAGGACCAGGAAGACGAGCAAATCCTGGCCAAACCTCGGGGTAAGCGCTCAATCCTCAGGAGAGCTCTCTGTTTGCTGATGTGGGCAATACGAGGGGAGCGAAAGGCCAAGAAGGATGCACTAATAAGGAAAGGTGAGTCCCCTGGGCTGCTGTCTACTGACTCCACTCACAATGCTGTCTTGCTAGATTGGCTTGTAGATGCGCCGAGCACTCGGGGCTCGAAGAGAACCAACGAGACTGATGAAAGACCAGGCAAGCCTGCGAAGAAGAAAAGTAAGTATCTTATATGCAATTTTTAGCGCATATACTCACCATTGTACCAGGATATGACGACGACAATAACGACGACATGAGTGAGGAGGACGTTCCGAGCAAAGGCACTCAGTGTGGGCGCCTATCACTCCGTTTCCCACCAAAGGATCAGCTGACTAACGTTTATTGATAGCTCGAACCGCGATGACCGCAAAAAACAAGGCGGTGTGTAATCTTCCTGTCTGCATTCGTCTCTGGCTTCTGACGCCAGAGTATACTACTTTACTCTAGCCTAAGCATTCCAAGCAAGACGGCGGCAAAGGCAAGCGCAGGGCTCGGCGCAACTCGACAACCTCGACCGACTCGGAGGAAGATGATCTGAGGCCGGCAAGGGGCGTACCATCCGAATCCAGCGAGTCTTCTGACGACGATTCAGCCGCGGAAGACGATTTTGAGAAAGAGGTGAGTGATTCGGTTTCTATGGAGCCTTTACTAACAATCGGAACGCTCCACAGCGAGTTATAGCTCATAAACCGCGTTCCAAATCGCGTTCTGAATCCGACGACGTTTCGCGCCTCTTCGACTCCGACGAGAACGTCGTTTCTGCCAGTACTAGCCGTTCTAAAAACTCTTCCGAGTCCCTTACCCCTGCGACGAGCGAGCCTGACTTTCACCAGCTCTCCCCTGCTCAACGAGCGTCTTCCGGTTCCCGTACTATAGTCTCGACGCATGGTGATAGCCATCCAGAGAAGACGAAGGCTAGTAGAAAGAAGGTCAGATCCCCTTTGGATAACGCCTTGGAAAGCGAACGTGTGTATTCAACCCATCGTTGTAGTCTACAAAGCAAGACGCTGTGTTCCACAACGAGGTATGAATAAGTATTATGCCATTCATGTAGCGCTGATATATTTTACAGCGACCCGAGGTCGTTGGCGCTGCAGATGAGTCGGACTCAAATGCCCCCGATCCTGCAGCAGACCCTACAACCTCAGCTCCTAGTAAGCTCAAGGTTATAGCTTGGCCGGCCTGCGTCCATCTTGTCAAGAACGGCGGTAAGCAGAAGCAACGGCCACTCATAACGGCACTGATTAACCGTGCCATTCTTCTTGCTGAAAACCACGTTGTTCTGGAGCACGGATTCATCGAGGTGAAGAACCGCCAGAGCTATCGCACGGATTTGATTCGCGAGTCGGCTGAACAGCTGTGGGATGAGAATAAAGAGGATAGCGAGTTTCACGAGCTCAGAAAACGCGCCTTTGCTGATGAGAGCTTTCGTCTCCATACCGGGAATCTGGTGAGGTTTTCTCTTTCTATTGTTCTGAGGTTAATATGATTCTGACTAATTTGGAGGCATTGGATCGCCTGTCACATGCACGCACCCTCCTTCGCAGTGCCGCCATCCTTCACATCATGCACTTTCGCCTAGGTGATGATGAGCTCTGCGGGCCTCGAGTTAGGCATCTTCTGAAGGATCACTCGTTCATCTTCCCTGGTCGTTGGACAGAGGAGTCGACCACATCGGTATTTCTACTATTCCTTAGTTGCACCATGACTGACTAGCGCTCTAGCCTACCTGGATGGTCGATGCGGACAAGATATACTTGAATCCTGCACTGATCAAGACGATTCGCCGAGGCTGGTTTCACACCCCAACATCGTTCGGTACACAGTACACACACGCCTTTGTTTCCTCCGTTCAGTCAGACGGCGAGGGTAGAGAGTTTACGATTCCCGTCGTGGCTACAGCCTGTGCAGCAGTGAGTAGTGTTTTTCGCAAGAATACATCTCTCATTTTTATATTGTTAGATGTACGCCGCCATCTCCATGTGGGAGACCGGCGATTTCGTTGACGAACCCTTCCGGGCTGAAAAGTTCGCGCCGGTCTACGACGTTCACGAATCTGCCTTGCTAAACATGAAGAAGAAATCGGTGAATGCATACCACAAGATCATGTCGACCCTTTACAGGGAAGTCAGGTGCGTATTGACATTTTCGTTCTTCTGATTGATAAATGACTGGTCCCCACCAGATCCCAGAATGGTGGAGGCGCTGCTCCCATTCAAGATGGCAATCCTCTCGGGCTATGGGTGCCTTCTGTCAGTCTTGACCTTCATGTATAATCTCCTTTTTAGCTACATATTCGTTTTGTATTCACATTTGTTTTGTAATGGAAACCATGGCACCATCTATCCTTATTGGCGTGATCCGGGAGTGAACGGCTGTATACCTGAAGCAAATTGAGTGATTATTGTGCCCGCATTGGCTGCTGATTGTGTGCTTATTGAGTGAATATACTGTCCAAATTGTGCATTTACTGGCGCTGATTTGACCCTTATCATACACACATAAGCCCAATAAGGCCACCCCTTTACTTATCCTACTTTACCAACGTATTGGGCTTATTTTCCATATTATCAACATAATGAGGCAGAAAAGTAGTGAAAAGGATATAATAAACAGGATAAGGAAAGTGGGATTTTCCTGATGAAATGTCAGTACAGGTCAACTGACACATGCGGTGTCAGGAAGGTGGCCCAGTTGCCAAATACCGAGTGCAAAATGGGCAAAGGGCGATTGTTATCATTTCGTTGGTTGATGTCAACTGAGGACACCTTCCACCTTTGGTAGGTCGATGGGTCAGGATAGGTCAACCGAGGTGTGGTCTGAGAGAAAGTCGCCTCGGTTGATACCCACTGGGAGTAGGCTTTCTCCAGATTTGGTAAGAATCTGCATATTAGTGAACGCCAACAGCGCCAATGCTTTCCTTCGGAATGCCCGGTGGACTGTGACCGACTGGGCCAAGGCAGTGGAAGCCTTCCGTCTT
>JANIEX010000107.1:0-60349 GCA_027627405.1 Leucocoprinus birnbaumii | reverse complement strand
TGGGTAATGAAGTGAAGATAGGGGTTTATCGTTAAGCGAACCTTGGAGGGTGAATTTACCGGGATTCTAGAATGTATTTTAGGGATAATTAGAATGGTGTGCGCCTGCTTATCTAGACGACTGACCTGTCCAAGGACACGAACGACATTGTCGCTGATCTAAGAGTGTGTTTAGATTATTTTTTAGAATAACCTCATGCCCAATAAAATCATCTTCACGAATGTCATACCTTTGAGATCGAAGGAAGGTCCTCCAGTTTCTCTACCATTTCTCGAAATTTCGTTCTCAGTACAGTGTTCAGCGAGCGAATAAATGGGAAGTGAATAAATACGTTATTGGAATTGCGAAATGGTCTGACAAACGCAGCAGACTGGGCTTGTGGTGGTCTTAACCCCAGCTGGAGGAGAGTCAGCAACATGTGATTGGTCCGGTAACTGCAGATACCAAATAAGATGCCGGAGCCTGGAGATACTTCACAAGTTCCCACCAATCTCTGGGTCTTCTCGATATTACTCCGCAGAGTTCGCACTCATCAGGAAGGCCCGCCACGAAAGCGTGATTACTCTACTGGATGGCGCTCTCTGCGCTCACTACTCCGCAATCAATATCAGTCAGCGTTTCTTATCGTCGGATTTCGGAGAGGTTCTGTAACAGCATACTGATCTAATTTCTTCAAGATGTGATGTCTGGACTGTGCTGTGCTGGTACTATGGGCTGAGGAACAAACACCCAGGATCTGAATTGCCGCGTCAGCGTCACACCCTGTGTCGCGGGGGCGTACCTATGCTTCGGTTGAGCTGTAAAACATCGCCACCAAGGTCTCAACTGTTCTCTCCATGTCCAGCTCAAACGTGAATTCTTTCTACTGTTTGACACCATCGGATTTTCCACCCTTCACAAGAGACCTCAAGGCCTCACTCGTGGCTCATGATAAGCTGTATGACTGAGATTCTTTCGTTCCTTCTGGAGCCCGCTTTGCCGAAACTCCCCAGCGTCAAGGGACCTATGCAGGCATGCACAGCGCGAGTTCCTCTCAGCACCTGTACCAAATCCAACTTCACAATGCCTAATTTAGAGTGGGTCCGCCCCGCTGTCATGGACTGAAACTGATTTCTTATAGCCGCCCATCCTTTGTGCCCGAAAATTGGATTCAGTAATGGGGTCTAACCAAACATGACCAGTCTTCCGGTGGCTCCGAACTTTTCGTCGATCTCTAGTTGATCATGATTTACGCCGCACATAATCAACACCTCTTTGTATTGTTTACTGAGCTGTTAACAACCCAATAAAGGAAAGGCCTGTCAAAACCAGATGTAGCGACCTCGGTTTGTCGCTGGACAGTTGATGTTCGGGTAAGGCTCATATACATATACACTACATGGGCGGTCTTTGCCTTGACCTCAACGCACTTCCATCCCCTCAGCCAAAAGTCGCCCAAGCGCTCAAAGGTACACCCGGAGTTCATGGAACCGAACGAATTATTGGATACAACGGATTGGACTACCGCCACGATCCCTATACAACGGCGCCTTAATTCTTTTACCCGTGCGTTCGCTGTCTTGAACTCCATGAATGGCTTATTAACAGTCGAGCAATGTGAAGTGGTGGCCTTCACTTTGTTTTGCTATGATGCGCTTCTCTTGTTAGAGAGAGAGGTATGAATCAAACCATCATCGTTGCCAGCAACGGCTGACAGTCATACGTCAGGTCAATCTGGGTATTTACCGGTATGACGACTGCTTACGATAGGGAGGCATTCCAATGATCGATTCAACAGAAAGTCGAAACGGCGTAATACTACCACGGTTATTTATCGATTTATGAAGATTTTTGCGATCCTCTACGTGATGCAAGTGTAAATTTGCGCGACCTCTCTTTATCTGACCTTTCTGTGTGTAGATGTATGATGTATGGTGCGAGAGATTCGTTGTTCCTCCTGTATCTTATGAAATTGATTCGAGTGGTTACGAAGACTCTTTTGTGGAGTCAGGTTCAACTAGTAACACAGTAGGTCTATTCCCACTACTTGATATTCAACTCAGACATTCTCTAGGGGTGAATACCGCCGGCTCTCTGATCATGCAGACTTCTCGGGCTGATCACAACCAACTTCACTAGATGTGTGCTTACACTTGACGTCCTCACAGTGTAGGTCCAACGCCGTGCTTGAAGTTATATCCTTCAGCTCGACACTTCTTTCAACAGAGTATTCAACGTTGTATACACTCTGGTTAACAAGATAATCATGATTTTGAGGCTACGCGCGCTCTATTCCGGGGACAAAAGAGGTGAGCTACTCAAGAAAGTTGAACCCAAATTACAGGTGGCACTCAATGCTCCTGAACAGTATCCGCCCTCTTGTATTTTCTCGCAACAGGTGGGGATATTGGCTCGTGTTTCCAATGCTACTCGCTGATGTTACTCCCTTACAAACAATGAAGCCCAGTTTCTGGTAAGAAAACTCGTTTTACCGAGTCTCAATGTAGAGAGCCTTGACGCACTGATAATCTCTAGGCCGGTGTCGTATTCATGGCGGGTGTTCTGGCCATTCTCATGGGTGCACAGAGACTGGAACTACCTCACTTCGTAGTTGGATGCCAACTGCAGCTGCGGAATACAGCGTCAGAGCTAATTTACTTCTATCACAGGAGTAGCTTGGCAGCTTGGTTGGGGTCTTCAGCTCTGTATGTGATAATTTAATATTGACTCTGGTTCTTGCAGGTTTACGAGGTTTGTAGCGACAAGTGAGGGATCCCAAATCAGCCTGAAGACAGTGACTAAACCGAAATTTTACCAAAAAAACAGGCGTCGAGCTACTACTTGTTCTCCTAAAATTCCGTGCTATTGTCGTAGACGGAACGGGCGGGAATGTGTGGTGGACGATCTCGAGATTACACAGGCTCGCACCTATTGTTTATATCTTCTATCGTGATGGAGTACTCATGCTGATACCGTGAGTGATCACATATTTTCGTGTATCAAAAATTCCCAATATTCTCTAGACTGTTTTGTGAGTGAAATAAGTTCGGAGCACAGGGTTCGTACTGAGCTTCAAACAGTGGCCGATACTCTTGGATTTGTCAATGCGTTTGTTCCGAATTCTCCCTTGTCTGATAATGACTGGATGCTGTAAGTTCGCTGCTTGATTCCTAGCCGCGAGTTCAATTACTCATAGGCGCTCGTGAAGCTGGTTGGTCATTATACACCAGACTTTGGTGGGTGTGCGATTTCCTGAACGTTGCCTTGACAGTCCTCACACGCTGTTGCCACAGGGTTCACGCGTGATACTCAATATACGACAAGCAAACTGCAAACTCACCGAGACGATGGTGCCTCAATACGTTTCCAGCATACAGTTCGGTCACGGTGTACTTACAGAGCCCGCTCAGATTGAGATAGGAGCTTCAGCAAGGTTGGATTTTCTCTGAGCTAGTCAAAGAGCTTACAGTAGGACTTATTATTCGTTTGATAGTGCGGAACGATAACAACAGCCTGGATCAGATGGATCGAACTGGTGATGACATTGTCAAATGATTATTCGAACCGAGTGGAAGTTCAGACTTGTGAACTTGTGAGCCCCCCCACTACTGACATGAGGGTCGTAGTGGCCGACTTCGTGACCGGATTTCAAATAGATAGCTCAGCATCCCTGCTGAAGAAGACCAACAGAGAGTTGAAATGAATCGAAGGAATGATGCAAGCCTGACTCGTTCGAGACCCATCCTGGTCCTGGACGAGCTTCTGTGTTATTTCGAGCTACTAGTAGGTCGCCAGTAGAAACCGGTAGAGATGCTACGCGCTTTCAGTTTGTGGTGGTTCTCTGTGCCATTGAACTCGGTGAATTCTGCCTCGCTGGTCATGGTGTCATTTAGATTCAAAGGTGATCCTTTCCCATCAAGTATGTAGATTATGTGAGGTGACGAGCCTCTGGTGAACGTTATACTAATCACTCACCTTCTTTGTATGCACTCAGCATGTGAAACCTTTCATGTTTTTCACCAGTGGGGATGTGAGGGCCGTTGGTGCGCAAGCCAATTCCACAGATGGTGGTCGCTTGTTTCGTTGATTGTTGGTTTCTCCCCAGCACCCAAGCTTTTCCGCATCCGGAGTAGCAACTAGGAAAAGCGAGAAGACACTTGCAAAAAACTAAACCCCGCTGGCACGATCTTGACAGTTCGTCGGCCACGAGCCTTGACCCATTGGTGACTGGCGTCACGGCCCCTTGGATGCACAAGACACTGATATGTCTTTCGCAACCAACAAATTGATGGTTGTTACACATAGGATACTACAATATCGACAGAAAGCTAGCTCTTTCAAGCTGTTTCTGGTATGAGAAACCTTGTCACCTTGGTTTCTCGAGTTCGGCGAGAGGATAACCGGTTCAAAAGAAGATTACACTAAAAGATCACCCCAGGTCAAGAAGGGATTCCACAGGGCCATTATCAATGTCCTAGGGCATGTTTTCATCTGATACGTAGCGGCAGAATGACTACAGCAGTGGTTTACAATCGAGGAAACTCGAGAACTGTTCTGGTATTTTGACACTGGCATGTCATGTAGAAGTCCGATCAGCGGATCATTTTCATTTTCGACGGCCACCGCTTGACTCGAGGCTTCTCGAATCTTATGATAACTCTTTCCCAGGCTCACACAGATGAACTTGTCGTTCAATCAAACGGGACAAGCTCGTCACCTCGTCTTACCAGCAAATTGTCACTATGGGGTTGCGATTTCATGAGGGTTCAGATCTGGGCTCTTTCAGCTATGCGACCTAATGTCGGACTTCTACGTTTTGGAGTCTGATCCACCGATCACAATCGAGAGCGTCTCTTAGTTTCGCGGAGTCTGGAAATCAGCCACGACCTAATCATTCTCAAAAGTCAAGCTGCCAATTCGCCGTGGCGACGTTAGAATAAGTATTTTTCTCCAGATCTCCGCCGTTGAAACTTAGCTGTTTCAAAGTTGAGACTTCAGGTTCTCTGGACCTCTGCGTATAAAAACCTGGATATACCGACTGGAATCCTCAGAGCGCCCGGTGCATTTCCCCCCCAGAAACGTCTACACTACTTCTAGGGCTGGTCCCAACAGTTCTACCTAGACTCATTTTCTCCAATCATGCAATTCAAGACTGGTTTTGTAGTTCTGGCAGCTCTCGCCTCTACTGGAACTCTTACGAATGCACTCCCTATGGTGCGTATGATTTGAGAGTGTGGCTTATAATCAGTGCTCAAGATGACTTTTAGGATGGGACTGCCACTGAGCTCATGGAATGTGAGCCTCATCTTCGGTCCAGTGCTGGAAGTCCCGGATCGCGGAGACTACATTGGAGAGCATGAAAATCGCCAAGTATCTGTAGAGCTCGAGGGACAAGATTCCGGTGATTTGGATGAAATCGAGGCTAGGATGGTTAGACGACCTTCTGGCGGAGGGTTCGGTGGGCTGGACTTCAAGCCACCCTTGCCTGCAAAGCCTACACTCGTCCACGCACCCGTTGAGCAGGCCCATCATCCCGAACTACGAAGAGATCTGGGTCATGGTGTAAGTCCATTGTACATATCAATGAAGAGCGGTAATTTTGGTATTTGCTCACTACAGCCCGCTCATACTGTTGCAGATGCATCTCCATTGGCTGCTCGAGCTCAAGGAGGTTGGGGCTAAACCGAAATCCTCAACAGCAAAGTCCCTCTACTCGACCTCCCTTCAAGCTAGCTATCACTCCTACGGGCCGTCATACCAGCGTTCATCTCGAGCCTACTCCTCGCACCGACCGTGCTGCTACTACTGCTCTTGATCAATCCCCTGCGCATATTTTTTCTGCACCTACTATCTTTGGGCGTTAGGCAGAGGGGTTTGCACAGGGAGTGGTCGGGTATTTAGATGTGGGTTTAGGTGTATATAGCTTGTTTTGAACTGGAGAAAAGTATTCAAGACTAATCTATCATGAGTTTGGAAGCCTGTATTGAAAGGTGATGGTCTGAAGACTAGATGCGATTTTACAAGCCGAAGCACCCCATGATGAGTCTTGTTCAGTCCTCGCTCTCTGTCCATAAGAGTTTCTTGGTGATCACTGGAGGGTCCAGTACGAAGTTTTCTTGTCATACTGCAGCAAATATTTTGTTAGTGCTCGGGAGACATGGGTTACTCTCAGACAATGCATATCAAATGCATGGAACATGGAACGCGATATCAAGGTGATCAAGCCAGTGCAAAAGCATGAAATCTAAACATAGCCAAACAAAAGGCAATGCCGAATTCTTGTTGATGCAGTGACACCGTCCAACGACCATAATCATGTCTGCTGCTGTCCTCAGTACTGCTCGAGATGAGGGAGTGACCTACAAGAGAAAAAGGTATGGCTTATGTTTGGTCATTCCTTACTCTCGGTATTTATGATTTTGCAGGTCTCGTTCTCCGTCTGAGGAGGTAGACGATGTACCACCAGCAAGCCGTCGTCGGTCTCGCTCCCCATCCTCCAGGTCGCGCAAAGACTTGCCTCGAGTCTCTGTTAGCGATGTCGATCCCATTCGTAAGGCTGAACGTGAACGGCAACTCACTGCACACATGGCCGCTATGGAGCTACAGAAAATGGAGGAATCTGAGAAGGCGAAGAAGGACAAGGAGAAGGACGATGCTCAGGCCGAGTTTGCCAAACTCACCAGCCTAAGATCCTCAGGTGTCTATGTACCTCCTGCTCGCCTTCGTGCAATGCAGGAGGCTGCTGCTAAAGACAAGAGCAGCCCGGAATACCAGAGAATTACATGGGATGCGTTGCGCAAATCCATTACGGGTATTGTCAATCGAGTCAACATCGCCAACATCAAGGAAATTGTCCCCGAGCTGTTCTCAGAAAACCTCATTCGAGGTCGCGGGTTGTTTGCACGGAGCATCATGAAGGCCCAGGCGGCCAGTTTGCCATTCACGCCTGTATTTGCGGCCGTCGTCTCCATCGTCAACACAAAGCTCCCTCAAGTCGGTGAATTGGTCCTTACGCGCCTGATTAGTCAGTTCCGTCGTGCATTTAAACGGAATGACAAGGTGAGTCAATCTTGGCTGCGCATTCCACTCTTTATATACTCATGGTCCAATTAGATTGTTTGTCATTCATCAACAACATTCATTGGTCATCTCGTCAACCAAGCCGTCGCTCATGAAATTATTGCCCTCGAGATTCTTGTTCTCCTGCTTGAACGCCCGACAGATGACTCTATTGAAATTGCGGTTGGTTTCATGCGCGAAGTTGGCGCGTTCCTCGCGGAAAATTCACCCAAAGCCAACGCCACCGTTTACGAGCGATTCCGTGCTGTCTTGAACGAGGGAAATATCAGCCAGCGGGTGCAATACATGATCGAAGTTCTCATGCAAGTGCGGAAGGACAAGTACAAGGATAATCCAATCATTCCTGAAGGCCTCGACTTGGTAGAGGAAGATGATCAGATTACCCATCAAATCCAGTTAGCGGAGGAGCTTCAGGTTCAAGATGGTCTAAGTAAGTCGAGACCAGTCCTGCCGTTACGGTTTCTCTGACAAGAGTGGCTATAGATATCTTCAAGTTTGATCCCAACTATCTGGAGAATGAAGAGAAATACAAGGCTATCAAAGCGGAGATTTTGGGTGAAGATTCGGACGAGGATGGCAGTGATTCTGAGTCGGAGGAATCATCGGAAGATGAGGATGAAGGTATGCTGAAAGATTTCCATTCCTATCATTCCTGCTCATTTTTGTACCCAGTGGTCGCGGAGAAGGAGGGCATCGAAGACAGGACGGAGACTAACCTCGTCAACCTGCGTCGTGTTATTTATCTGACCATCATGAACGCCCTCAATTACGAAGAAGCGGTCCACAAGCTTCTCAAGATTCAGCTTGAAGAGGGACAAGAGGTATGTTGGTGATCACTCGCTTGAGGTTCCATCACTTATTTTTGTATCAGATTGAGCTCATCAACATGATCATCGAGTGTTGTTCTCAAGAGCGCTCTTACTCTACCTTCTACGGTCTTATCGGTGAACGCTTCAGCAAGCTCAACCGCGTTTGGACCGAGTGTTTCGAGACGGCATTCCAGAACTATTACGAGACGATCCATCGTTACGAAACTAATCGTCTGCGTAATATTGCTCGGTTCTTTGGCCATTTGTTCTCCACAGATGCGGTCTCGTGGGTTGTTCTGGGTTGTGTCAAGGTTAATGAAGATGATACCACGTCAAGTAGTCGTATCTTTGTCAAGATATTGATGAACGAGATGATGGAGACAATGGGGCTGAAGACTCTCGCGGAGCGGTTCAAGGATCCAGAAATCAGGCAAGCGTGTCAGGGCATGTTCCCAATGGATGTGCCGAAGAACACCAGGTTCTCCATCAACTACTTCACTAGTATTGGTTTGGGTGTGCTCACAGAAGAAATGCGCGAGTACCTCAAGGTGAGTTATCCGTCGATACCATGTCTTATTGAAGCACATACTCAATGACATATGACAGAATGCACCGAGACTCATTATGGAACAACGTCGTGCCATGCTCGAAGCAGAATCCTCCGAATCCGATTCGGACTCAGACTCTGATAGCGATACGGAGTCGGATTCCGATGATGACAGTAGCTCAGACGTCAGTTCCTCCGGCTCTGAATACTCTCGTCGTCGAAGACGATACAGTTCATCACCTCCCCGCCGTCGCGCGCGCAGTGACTCTCGCTCTGTCACTCCTCCAGCTCGCCGCCGTGCACGTAACGACTCTCGCTCCGTCACGCCTCCAGCTCGTCGTCGTGGAGGTCGAGATGTCTCTCGCTCTCCGTCACCTCCACCTCGACGTGGTGGTCAAGGAAGGGCACGAAATGATTTAAGATCGCCAAGTCCTCCACCTCGTCGAGGTCGTCAAGATTCTCGAACTCCCTCACCACCTATAAGACGTCGTTATTCAAGGACACCGTCACCTACACATTCGGTTTCTCGTTCACCACCAACTAGGAAGAGGTATGATTCTCCACCTCGTCGTGGACCTGCTGGTGGTGGTAGATCTCCTCCCCCTCCTACGCGTTTAAGGAGAGACCCTCGTGATATGGATACCAGACCTGATGGACCGCCCTCTTCTCGTCGGCCTCCTCCTACGAACTCTCCACCAGCGAGGAGAAGGCGTTCTCCATCATATACCCGCGGTGGAGGTGGGGGTGGTGATAGAAGGATGAGATCAGCTTCGAGGTCACCACCACCTCCACCGAGGAGGGATAGAGAGAGGTCTCCTCCACCTCGCACTTCTCGTGGTGGTGGAGCTGGTGCAGGGGATAGGGATAGGGATATGAGGGAGAGGAGCCCTCCGCCCCATATGCGTGCTAGTGGAGGTGGGAGAGATAGGGATAGGGCGACTCCTCCGCACATGAGGAGTAGTGGTGGAGACAGGAGGGGATATAATCGCGATAGACGTTGAGAGTGTACTGATTTGTGCTGTGCAATCCAAAAATGTGGGATCTACTACCCCTTTGTTCACCTCCTTTTTTGATTTCTTTACTTATGCCCATGCCATTCTTAATGATGCGTTGTAATAGTTGTTGACTGAGCCTTATTCATGTGGAGAATATGAAAGTACCCAGGAATTTATTTCGATCCGCTGAGAGGAATGTGAAGAGAATTAGGTTAAATACTGTACAAGGGTATAGTCAGGTCCACAGCCACCCCAAGGAAATAAAGCTGCCGACTGAGGCTACTTATCCCCTTCCTTCCTAGGCAGCAAAGGAAACATGCCCTCCTTCTCTAGACAAGCTATCGAAGTATCCAACATCTCCTCAGACCTCTCCACAGTTACATTGACCCCCATCGGTGTAACTCTCCCAACAGGTAACATATACTTCCCATCGTATGTTTTCTTATCTTCCCGGATTTTCGGGGACGCAGCAGCGAAAAGTGAGTTGAAAGAACCAGCTTCTGGTGAAATGAAGAACAAGTTGATAATGGGGCTGAGTAGCCGAGTGATTAAATATGTATGGGAGAAAGTGTTGACGACGCCTGGGTCTATTGAGATGAAGAAGAGGTTTGGGTGGGTGTTGCGCTTGTGGAGGGCAACGTGGGTCATTAGCTGGCAGAGCTTTGAGATGGCTTTTTATTGGCGTTGGTGGGTGGGGTGTTAGTCAGATGAGCTCGGTAAGGAGAGAGGATGGTCGGCCGCGTACAGTAATAACTAAATGGAGCTCTGATTTTGCCGTCCGAAGTGAAGTCGCGTTTGAAGTCTTCAGGTGATTTGAACGAGATACTTGGGTCTTTGGCGCGGCTGAGTGTATGTGCGTTTGAAGTGACCTAGAAGGTATTGAGAAGAATGTGATAAGGAGGCTCGTTGGACATACGAGAACTGCTCTAGCTTCTCCATATTTGTCGGATGTGGCTTCGAGGAGGGGAAGGAGGGTTAAAAGGAGTTTGAGGTTNCCGAAGTGGCTGGAGTTTGAGAGTTAGTANAAGGTAGCATTGAGAGTCGGAGGCGACTCACTTCGTTTGTAGAATTTCTATGGAACGGGAAAGTAAGTTGTGATGGTGGAATGATATGCCAAAATAAAACCTCACCGTCCACATATTTCAATCGAGGATCTGCAAGTCTGGTGAATATTAGACATGGTTCAACTTTGTCGACTCTTCTTAACGATTAAGGAACTCACAAGGCACCATTGAGCACTGTATAATCGATTTCTCAGTTAAAAGCCTTTATATCCCTGAGCCAAGAGCTGTGCTCACCAAGAATATCCAGTCTTTCAATCTGACTCAATAATTTCTCTCCACTTTCCCTAGCTTTTTCTGGTGTTGCAAAGTCGCACCAGGTATACACGACTTTTCCTTGGCCAATGCCCTCTTTCTCAAGGGCATCAACTGCAGCTTTGCCTGCCTCTTCAGAACGCGCACCCATATAGACAGTTGCACCTTTCCGTGAGAGGTGTTTGACAGTCTGGTATCCTATCCCCCGACTAAGTCGTGTGTTGGTCGTGAGAGTCAAGTCAGAACCACAAACGTGGAACGTACTTTGCGCCCGTTACAAACGCGACTTTTCCCGTTAGGTCCTCGAGTTCTGTCTCTGGGTTGAAAGGTTTCTTCTTAGAAAACATTGTGCCGACGTGTAGAAAGGTGTTCGTCAGGAGTCAAAAACTGTGGACTGTTGCGGTGGTGTTACTTATTGTGGACAGAGCACCGGTAATCAGCTGGTGATGGCGACGCATTTAGTCTCGATCAGCAGCAAGATACTAAAAATAACAAGGACTCAATCAGGGACTTCGGCCATCCCGGACATTCCCTATGAGCCAGGCTTGGCCTGGAATAGCCCGCTCAGCAGAGGTCAACGTCAACTCTCAACAGAGCTCAAGCGCTAGAGGCGTGTTAAGGACCCTGACTTTACATTGCGGATTTGAGCTAGTTCTGATCGCCTTGGTACGTGCAAACTCGAACTCAAGTGTATCCGAACCGTTCTACAAGACTAACCCTAGCAGCCCAATGAAACCAACAAGGAGTACGAGAAACAGCTTGACGCCATAGCCGGAGGTGTTTGCAGGCGGGTCTACACACGTTCGAGGTCGAACAGGGTAAGTGGGAACTTCCTATTGACAGGGGATCCCTTGAGTCTGTTGAGGCCGTGCATAGTCGATCAACAATGTCGGAATTGTGTACTTCTTTTACCTCGGGATGAAACGGTCGCAGTCTATGCACAATACTCGTATTATATCAACACAAAAGGATATTTACAAAGAAGGAGTATCGTTGAAGATACCCTTCATTGAAGGGTACCGATCCCCGATATCAGCTCCCTCAGCTAACTTGCGAATTTTTTTCTTGTTCCTCGTTGCTCAGTTTGATATGGATAGCGGCAAGGTTCTCCTTCAAGTACTGGGGGAGATGCGACGCAGGATTAAGAATTTGAAAGGCAATTAAAACGGAGCTACAGACCTTGACTTTCCTTGTTCCTGGAATAGGGATCACGTCTTTGCCTTGTGCAAGGACCCATGCTAATGAAACTTGACCAGCAGTTGCGTTGTGGGCCTTCCCAATCTCCGCTATGCCATCAGCAATCTTCAGAACATTGGGGAAATTATCCTTGCTAAATCTTGCTCATACAGTTATGGATCAAGACCAATTTCTGTGCGGAAGAGAACGGGCTACGTACCTAGGAAGATATTTCCTGACATCTCCGTCCTCGAAGTCATCAGGTGAGCGGTATTGACCCGTGAGTAGACCACGCCCAAGGGGGGCATAAGCAACAACTGTGATACCGAGCTCTCTGCAAGTCTTCAACAATGCGATCTTCTCATCTTCGATATCAAGAGTGAAGGGAGAATATTCAACCTGATATGCTGTGATGGGATGGACTGCATGGGCTCGGCGGAGCGTAGCGGCAGAGGCTTCAGACAAGCCAATATATCGGACTTTGCCCTCTCTATACGGGGCATTAAACTCAGGATGGGTCTTGATCAGAGGGGCTTACTTGACGAATTCGGCCAAAGCACCAACGGATTGCTATCATCCAGATTGGCTCAACAATCACAGTCCAAGTTTTGAGTATCTCATACCTCAATGGGAACGGTTGAATCTGCTCGCTGCCTTGAAATTACTGAGGTTACAGATCTTAAATGTTCTTAGACGTACATGGAGGTAATATAGATCGATCTGGTCGACTCCCAGGCGGCTCAGTGATTTGGTGACCGCAGACTTGATGTATTCCGGGCTACCGTTGACACCCACCCCATTAGCAGATTCGAAGCAACCACATTTACTGGCAAGGAAAATCTTGTCGCGGTTTCCGGTTCGCTTGAGCCTAATATAGACATCAGCTAGTTAGAATCTCTGCATCGTGAGTATGGCCTTACCATTTTCCAACAAGGTCCTCTGAGTCGCCATAGATGTCGGCAGTGTCCCAATTCGTCCAACCGCCCTCGAATGCGGTATCTAGAAACTGATTTGATCGTTGTGAATCCATACTTATGAAGCTCATAAACCAGAAACACCCACCTTGAGCCGCTCCTCGTCGCTCTCCACTTTACCATACCACGTAGATAGTCCCATGAGTCCGAGGCCCATTTCAGCAACATCGTCGTTGCCTATCTTTCTGGTGGGCATGGCGGTCATTTCGGTGATAGTTATCGAGGGGACGAGAGTGACAGTCGAGAGAAAAAATCTGGGGTGTGCTTAAGGGATATGATCAACTCCCAAATCATATGCCTCTCTTATACATTAGACATTATGTGAATCACTAAGCGCATTCTCATGAAAATAGCTATCGCTTTCACACCAGATTGACTGGACTGAACGATTCGGTAAATGATGGCCGAATGCGCCCACTTGGCTGGTTGCGTGTCATGAGCGGGAACAACTGTTTTAGGACAGTAGTGAAATAATCAGAAGGATCTGGAATAGGTTTGGGCTACTGAGTGATTGGACGAACAATGAGGCCTCTGACTCCGACTGAGGCACTCTGATCATGGAGGTTAAGGGCAGGTGATCATGGGTGTCGTCGAATGATCTAATGACATCAGCCGAATTTACCTAATATTCAACGACAAGGCGAAGGCTCGAAATTGTCAAATTCAACGTTCTTTCCGTCTGCCCTCTGATAACACTAGGACCGGATAGCGCTAGTCGTGCTGACTTCGTGGCATGCCTGGTAAAAGAAGCATCGTTCACCGGTGAGATCGCAAATTGAGGCTCGATACGAATGCTCATCAGATGCTCATCATGATCCAGAGGACACATAGACTATCCCCCACTAAAAGTCCTGGATAGTATGGTCACTCCAGTTTCCAGGCATCTGTAGATCTCTCCTCCTTTCCACAACCTTGAATACTTCAATCACATCACTTCCCATGGCGAGAACCCGGAAAGTTCCTGGAGCCGGAATGAACTACAAAAGAAATCTGAAGCTCGGCTCTATCCTCAAAGATCAACTTCATCGTTAGGAAAGGGCCGCCGGGTCAGATGTCGAAGCGTAGTCTCACTCAGAATCCAAACGGCCTTTGAGTACAACAAGACTACTTCAATCCATCCGTCCCACCTCTTTTGTGACGCCCATGACTGTTCTCTCCGCTCAATCAAGCTTCTTTGAACTTACCGTCACTTCTCTTTGCCAGCTTCATCAACTAAAGCAGACTTCCCAAATATCTCAGCGGCTCGGATGTTGAAGTTCCAAGTCTAGAGCGACCTCCTCTTGAGGCGAGAAAGATGATCCTAGGAGCTGGGCATCAGAAGCGGCTATCCGTTTCTCTGATCTCCAGCACTCACAATCTGGCCTGTATGGCCATCTCCTGGTCTCCTGGGCGCTGATATCCCCTTTGCATGTCGCTGATTCCGATTGCCTTGATATATCTGGATTTTATCCTCTAAATCGATCCGTCCGGCACGCGAGCACATTTGAATCTGCAATCAAGAATGGAAGAACTACCTTCTTTCCATCGTAACTATTCTTCAGATCACTGGTTTCAGGAATACCCCAGCCTACTGCAGTGTAATAGGTTTCCCTGTGGACGTTCCCTTTGTGAAGCTCTTCCCTGGGACCTGGGTGTAGGCAGCATGGTTGAACTGATCCAGGTGCATATGCTCAAAGCTTCAACCATCACTTCCAACAGTCGGCAGACCATTAACAGCATCTAGAACAACCAAGGAGCCAGAAAGCTGATTTTGAAGGACTTGTGGTCTCTTCTACTAGGGCTCTTTCTGCGTCGTTATCAATGAAATGGCGCGAGGCGTGTGAATTCAGAGGGTATGAAACCGACTGAAACAACTTTCCATTGTTTCTCGTATCGGCCATGGTGATCACGCGGGACCACGATCATGATGAACAAAAGAAAGGAAATCGTTATTCTCCCGCAGTTTAAGAAAGCGATGATCGCTTTGGATCCGGAAAGGCTATTCTAACGCTGGAAGAGCTGCAGTTCAGTGACGACACATCACTGTAAATGCGTTCTACGAAGCTAGTTCAAGGCCACATCTGATGTATATGTCAGACAAGATGGGACGAACTTACCTTGTTCGCATCGTATTTATACACGCTTGAGATAAGAGCTGGGTACGTGCGGCTGTTTCGGAGCTATTTCTGTAAACCCGTCTACATGCATCACTTGACGAAGTGATGCTCCAAAATACATTCGCAGCTCATAGGTTCCAGCATGCTTGGTGTAGCTTCTCGAGTGCCACGACATCAGCTTCATCGGTGAGTGCTAGCGATTTCCAAGCATATGTAGTATTGTTCCCTGAATCCCTGATGGACCCTAATCGTATGTGGTATTGTTCCGTGATGGACCACAGCCCAGTCCAAGACACCGAGCCCCCTTGATACAATACATGGTTTCATTCTAAACTTAACAGACGAAGAAAGTACTCTGCCAGCCATCCTGGGCGAGGCATGTAAGGGAATATAAATCCGTTTACCTATACCCTTGGCTCCCACCCGTTCTTTCTTATCCTAGGCTTGCACTCGACTTGCGGAGATTGATTTCCAGAGTGTTCAAGGATGAAAGGTGGTCCTGCAGAAGCTGTGTAAGTCACCTCTACGGGATCCTGGACTTCCTTGCTGATAGCCAGAACTTACTCATAGGCTTGGGCCCGTCCTAATCGGGCTTGTGTTCAATATCCTTCTTTCTGGAATCATGATCGCACAACTATACATCTATTATACAACGTACAAGAGGTGTGCACTATGATTATCAGCTGCCGTGAGCATTATCATACTGAATCTGAGAGTAGCGACCGAACATGGATCAAGGTTTTTGTACGTCGGGTTAGGCAGTGACTCTCGTTCATTCACGGAGCTAAGGGTATCCAGATTCTCGTGCTTTATCTTGTGGACACCTTCAATGCGGTGATGAATATAATTTTTGTCTACGATTCACTGATCACGCATTTCGGTGAGTCGTGGTTTCCTGATCAGGTCTCTGTAGGCTCATAATACGATGCTCCACAGGGGATCTGCCATATATTGGATCCATAACCTGGTGTAGGTCCATTCTCTAGCTTATCTCACGATCACCAAGCTAACTCGAAAGAATTCAGCCCTTGCAACAGGTACGATCTTCTTTCTGCCGATACTCATGAGAGATGTGCTCAGCATGGTTTCTGCTGTGGTATAACAGACCCGGTAACAACGGTGAGACCATTAGAGAGTCGAATCTCTTGTGTAGTTTTGACCAAGGCTTTTGATGTTCCAGGGGGTCATTGCCGTCATGGTTCAGCTCTTCTACGCATGGAGAATTCATGTGCTCATTCAGAACTGGCTCCTCGTTGGAGTAGTGGTTGTACTCTCACTCGCAAGTGGAGGTAAGCACCATCTAATCCCCTATAAGGTTACGCAATGACCTCATTTCGGGATGAAACTAGCGGCATCGATTGCTGAAACAGTCAGAGTTTACGTGGTTAAAGACTACACAAGATTCCAGGAAAAGGATATAACGGTAAGCATCAATGCCGGGTATAGTAAGTAGATTGGTTTGAAGTGATTTGACGTACTGTGTAGGCAATCACCATGACATGGTTATGTGGTGCAACGCTTTCCGATATTCTGATCACAACAAGCCTTTGCTGGTATCTGTGAGTGTTGTTCTCGTCAACACCTAGTTCTTTCTAAATTGAATCGGAATTCTTAGGGTGCGTCTACCATAAATCTAAACCTACTGATCCCGTAATTGAGCGTCGCTACGATTAGCGTAAGAACAAAACCGGGTTCAAGAACTCAGACACGCTTATCGACCGCCTCATCAGAGGTGAGTCCGGTTTGAATCCAACCTCCTGTCTACCTGACAAGCACGCTGATGTCAATGAACTGTAGTCACAGCGCAGACCGGTCTGATAACTGCTATCGTTTCTGTCGTTAATATTGCCCTCGTCCTTTCTGACGTAAGTTAAACAACTCAGCCGTGGAAATGAGAAGGAACTTACTGGTTTTGCCTATATCAGCCTACGGCATCGTACGTCACCTGCAAGGATGTCGTCCACAAGGCCGGACAATTAACTAGAATCTTAGCTATCTCATTGTCAACACTCCTCTATGCAAACTCTACTCCAACTCTCTCATGAGTAGTCTTAACTCGAGAGGAGGATGGAAGTTTAACGAAGGTTCAATTTTGGCCTCGCGTACAGTGGATGGTGATATCTCTTTTCAGACACAGTCTACACCCCATTTCCGGCCATTTGATACTACTGCTTCAACCAATGATCCAAGGGTAATTTCTTTTTGCTTTGATACCAAAATATTGTTGCTACGAATCTTATCTCACAGGGCTTTAACGTATCGCGGACGAAGCCAGAAGTCTTCGTCCATGTCGAATCGCACGAGATGCAGGATGGTGTACTCCCGAGGAGGAAACAGCCTCCTGTTATCCCAAACGACCATGAGCCTGAGGGCGATCTCTCGTCCTTTGAAGAAGGCCGAGATAGTAAATACTCTGGTATCTTGCATCGCGTGTAAAATCATGATTTGTCACCTTTTCCTATCTCCTACTCACGTCAATCGAACGGTGTGTCATTGTGAGAAAGCTGGAGCATTTTTATCTTGAGAGTTGAGCTCTTCTGCCATGATGCGTCATTAAGGAACGACCAAGGCAACATTCGCAAGGGTGCTTTTTAGAGGAGACATGAGAGCAACACACCTCGTGATACTCACCAGTATCCAATAGATGCGATAGATATATTCAGCAACATCATGATTGATGGTGAAGTAAGGGGGAATTCTGCTATTCGGCTTGAAAAGAGAAGGGTGGGTGTTCTCAACATACTTTGATACTTCTGGGTTTCATAATGCGAGATAATCACGATTGAGGACGATGGAGAGACTGACAACTTCGTCTCAACGTCAGCGACCGTGATTATAGTGGGCCGAGACGCGCGTCTTGAATCACACTCTTGATACCATTCGCACAACCCTCAAACAAACTCGGCGAGTTCACAATAATGTGTTGCTTAACTCATATACCAGTGACACATTTATCCTCCTCTGGCTCTGGAGTGAAAATAAGAAACATCTCGACCAACTCAGCTACACAAGTGACGCTAAGTGACATTACTCTTTCTCCCGCAAGTTATCGACGGGTTTTTGTGCACATATCATTACCCAGCGGGCACCTGGCTTGGTATCCCCTTCCTCTATCTCCTTCTGTACACCCGCCGCCCATCTATCATATTCTTCCGCATCGTTCACGATACCGAGTCCACCTCGACGAAGAATATCTGATTTAGTCCCTTTCAAAAGTGTAACCACATTCTGTTGATGGCCTTCGCCGGCTTTCCCAGCCCACTTCCCAACAGGTGTCTCAGGAAAAGTGATACGAATATTGACAAACCCTACATCTTCCATCATTTTCTTCCATGCGATGTATCCATGTGGAAAAAGTCCTTCGCCGCCCCACGCCTTCACCAGATTCTCTTGACTGAGAGAAAATGACTTCAACATTGGCCCAGTGCTGATCCAATCGTCGATCTCAAAGAGTTGGAACCATCCACCTGGCTGCAGGACGTTGTAGATATTGCCGATGGCAGTAACCCATTCGGAGAACCGCATAGCTGCAAATAGAAACCTCTGATGGACAAGGGTGAATTTGTTGGTCCATTCAGTGGGGAGAGAGGCTATGGACATTTGTTTGAATGTCAAGTTCGGAGGAATGGTTTCCGGGGCAGGGAAAAAGCTGGCTGATATATCGATTCCGACGAGCTCTACCTCCACCGGTGTGACTTTGGCGAGATCAATGAGCCAAAAACCTATATCATGATCGTTGAGTGCGCTACTTGAATATTTCTAGGAATCAAATACCTGGGCCGGTACCGCTCTCCAAGACTGCGGCACCGGTCTTGCTGAGGTCAACAGGAGCATGCATTTGAATATCTCCCAGGGCATTGAGCAAAATCACATTCAAAACATACAACCTTGATATATCTCAGATCACTGATTTGCGAAGGATATTTTAGCTCACCTGTTCCTTTCTTCCTCAGTTGGCAATAGTGGATAGACACTCCCATCTTTCTGTGCTGTTGATGAAACGGCATCCAATGGATGGTCTGCACTGGTGGGCGACATTTTCAGTCCGAGTCTGAGCACGCGTGTATTTAATTGAGTTAGGGGAGTATAAGTTGAAGTCCGGGCTTTCACAGATCTCCCCGGTTGTGCTACTCGGGCCTTGTCAATTAATGACATCACGTCACCGAGTCTAACCGTCTTGGAGCTTAGAAGGTTGAAGCATGGGTTACTCGTGCGGGTGACCTGAGTTCTCATTGACATGTCTAACAAGCTAGGCTGGTTTTGGATATTGACTGCCACCATACGTTACGGCCACGGATCTTGTCCTTCCTATCGCGACTTGCTTGCTCGCCACCTGGACACTCTGCCTTTGAGTACGCCCGTAACCTCGCAGTTGCGCTGGGTTCGCCGAAACTAAAATATTCACCATTGGAGTCTGATTCTAATCCCTAGTTCCTACGAAACCACGTTGTGGAATCACTGGCATAACAGGACGGTGTCACTTCTCATCGGGTTTCTGTGCACATATCATGACCCAGCGAGCAGCTGGCTTAGTCGCCCCCTCTTCAATCTCTCTCTCGACTTTCGCAGCCCAATCATCATACTCCTCTTCTCCACCACTCACAATACCGAGTCCCTCGTGTCGGAGAACTACAGCTTTGGTCCCTTTCAAAAGTGTAACCACGTTCTGTTGATGACCTTCTCCAGCTTTACCAGCCCACTTTCCAACAGGCGTTTCAGGAAAAGTGATACGAATGTTAATGAAACCTGCATCCTCCATCATTTTTTTCCATGCGACATATCCATGTGGGAAGAGGCCCTCGCCTCCTCTGGCTTTCACCATATTCTCCTGACAAAGAGAGAATAATCTCAGCATTGGCCCGGTGCTTATCCAATCATCAATCTCAAAAAGCTGGAACCACCCGCCTGGCTCTAGTACATTATAGATATTGCCAATCGCAGTAACCCATTCGTTGAAGCGCAGAGCTGCAAACAGGAATCTTTGGTGGACGAGAGAAAACTTGTCGTTTCATTCAGAAGGGAGAGAAAGGATAGACGTCTGTTGGAAAGTTACGTTCGGAGGAAGGGCCGTCGGTGACGGGAAAAAGGTTGTTGATATGTCGATTCCAATTAGTTCTGCCTCTGCCGGAGCAGTTTTGGCGAGGTCGAGTAGCCAATCGCCTACCATACCATTATCTCGCTAGAGTTCACCAGGACGAAATTGAGAATATAGTATGTACCTGGACCAGTACCACTTTCCAGGACTGCAGCGCCGCGTTTGCTCAGGTCAACGGGCGCATGAACTTGAACGTTTCCAAGCGCATTTAGAAGTATATTGCCTAAGACGTACAACCTTGGTGATTTGAGATTTTCTGTATCTTCGCTGAGGGATATTCTTGCTCACCTATCCCTTTCCTCCTCTGTTTGCGATAGTGGATAGACACTCCCATCTTTTCTTGGTGCGGCTAATAAGGTGGCGGCGTCTACTGAATGATCTGCACTAGGGCCGGGCATGCTCAGTGCGAATTTCCGTGGTGAGGTGATATCTACAACTCTGAGTCTAAGGGCATTTCACGGGATGATATATGACATAATTTAGGACCTTGTGAGTTACCGCTTTCACCGGAACCAATGATTTCTTTTGGAGGGACAGCATAGGGTTTGGCGGTCATCCAAAATTCTCATACTCTTCTGGAAACAGTCACAGCTCCACCACTTTTGTCCCCATGGAGTTATGCCTACATATGTACTTCGGAACCTCGGACGCGCTCAAATCAAGCTACACAGACACTGCTACACCCAACACCGCCTGGCACTTGCCATTGCTGGAATCAAAAGGATGAGAAAATTCGCCATCGCATTGGATGTCTGGATCCCGATCCCTGAGGAGCTCTATAATAGTGAAAATGAGCCGCTGCGAACTACGGTCCAGCCCAGTATCCTGGGACCTGCTCTGTTCAGGATTCTTGCAGAAATCCGAACCTGAACAGTGAATGATAGGGTGGTTCAGCCTGGGAAACTGGCTTCGGGATAGTCCGATGGTCAATCAACCAAGCGAACAGTGTCAGCTTTCTCTCCAACAGAGGACAACGGAACTTCCGTCTACTTACTACTTATTCTTAGAATGCACTCACAGTTACCTTGAATAGTCGTGATATTATCAGATTTCGCTTACGTGACGAGCAGCCTTCCACGAATTCTAGACCGATAGCTCAAACGAATTCTGCCATCTTACACAGTAACGAAATGGTCCTAGCGGCACTTACAGGCCTCCCTGTTCTCCCCTCCGACCTAGTCAAGCTTGACCATGTTCTACTCCGTGATATTTATCTTCAGCTTGGGATCAATTTTGGAGACCGCATATTCGCTCGGACACTGGATGGCGACAAGGACGATCTTCCACTGGAAAATATCACCTGGAGGCAGTTGTTGGTTGATGCGACTAAGGTCGCTAACACTCTAAAGAAATGCCTTGGCGAAGTATGTACTCATGGAGAGAAACTGACATTCGCATTGCTTGCAAATAGTGACTATGCCTACTATGTGAACATCGTAGCAGGGTGGTTGAATGGGTGGACTGTGAGTCTTCTTTCTTTCACAGAGTCTCCAGGAACTTGATACATTATAACCATCAAGATCCTTCTACTATCTGTCAGAAACAGTGTCGCAGGAAATTGTAGCCTCCTCAAAGCTGCCAAAGCAAAGGCCATCTTCACGGATAACAGGAACAGGAAAACCGCTGAAGAAGTCGCCCAAGAGCTGCCAACGCAAGTGCTAGACATTGTGCACCCTGATCAGGTTTACGAAGACGTCAAGTTGCTTGACGGCCCAATAGAAGTCAGTATGGCTTCTCCAAGAGAATTCAAAGAGGTGGCATTGTACCTCCAATCCAGTGGCACTTCTGGTCAGCTATGCGTCCGATAGTTCTTCTCCGATAAGTCACCGATATACGAATCATTTCAGGCTATCCCAAGCTCATCCCTTGCACACATGAGTTCTTTGTAACCGACATGATGACGATCAAAATCAACAAAACCTACTTTCCCAATACGCCAGCATACACGCCCCTTCCGCTTTTCCATGTGCGTGGATTTTCTACAATGATTCGAGTACTTTGGTGTCTAACCCAAGGACGCTCTTTGTGCAGGGTATTGGTCTATTCTGCTTTACTCGTTGGCCTATCGCCGCTGGCCACATCCCTACCTTTATTAATACCAGATTGCCGCTTACGAGTGCCTCCCTTCTACGTCATTTGAAGCGCTTCCCTGGTGCACTGTGTTTCCTTGTTCCTAACCTTCTTGAGGACTCCTTACGTGAACCTCCAGAGGACTTTGCAGTGTTGAAGACAGTGAAAAGCATCCTATTTGGTGGTGCACCACTCGACAAAGCTACTTGCAAAGAGCTGGTAGAGAGAGGCGCTCCGTTGGTCCAACAGTATGGAGCGTGAGTTGTTAGCGTTTTGAAAGGACACCAGATAAAATACTCATGAGCTTTGAATACGATCACATGTTGCAGAAATGAAATGAATCTTGTCACTGAACTAGACTTCCCTGGTTCTCCCGAGGACAAAGCGTTCTACGTGAAATTCTGCGAGAACAAATACTCGTTTCACTGGGAACCCTACGATGGCAAGCTGAGTGAGCTCATTGTTTGCGTGAGTCTAAGTCTGGTCAAATTCACCCTTGCTGAACGGCTAATGCTCGGCTGAAATAGCCCGGGAAGATCGCAGCGCCGGCAGTTTTGAATCACTCAAATCCCGCTGGGTATGCTACGAACGATTTATGGGAGCCTCACCAAACCATACCTGGTGAATGCTATTCGCTTCAAAGAGGATTCTTCGCTTACACGAGTGCGAGATAGGGCTCTACAAGCACTGTGGTCGCAAAGGCACGATTGTAAGTCGCTAGATTGCATTGATTTGTCAGTAATCTCAGTGACGTCGACAGACTGTCTTGAGCAACGGCGAGAAGACCGACAACAGGCAGATAGGTATGTTCACGTGCCCTTCGCCAATAGATTATCCTCTAATGGCACCATCCATGTAGAGCTCCTCATGACCGAATGTCCGTTGATCAACGGTGTCATTGTCTTTGGAGCTGGACGACCGCTGAATGGAATTCTTGTCCGCCCAAACACCTCTTCCGCTCCTTTCACCTCGCCATCTGACTTTTTGGACTCTATATGGCCTACAATCGAGTATATAAACACAATCATCCCCAGCCATTCGCGAATTTTAAGGCAAATGGTAATAGTAGCAGACCTCGAGAAGAAGCCATTCGTCGAGTCCGACAAAGGGTCAATCAGGACAAAAGACACACTCACTCTTTATGACGACGAGATTAGTGCTGCGTACGAGGCTTTAGAGATGGAGCGAGACGCTTCTGTGAAGGACATTAAGACCCCGAGTCAGATTCGAGAATATGTGCAGAAGGTGGTGGGTAAGATTGCCAAGGGGCCGATCGGGAATGATGATGATTTCTTTGAGAATGGCAAGTATTAGTTGTTTGGAACATCAAAACTCTACTGATCGTTCTTTAGGATTTGATTCGCTCCATGCCATCCAAGTCCGTATTGAATTGAAGCCTGTATTCGACAAGTTCGTGAAGGGGGAAGTCTTCGAACACAACATTGCCTACGACCATCCAACTATTTCTCGTCTCTCTGCATACCTCGTTGCACGTTCCAAAGGCGAGGTTCTCAATTCTAATGACGCAGGCACATTACTCTCTCGCGTCGAACATTGCGTTGAGCGATGGACCGGTAGTCTCCCTGAACGACATCCGGCAGAGTTAACTCCACGACCTGGAAATGCAGTTGTTGCACTCACTGGAAGCACTGGAAGCCTCGGTGTGCATACGTTGTTGTCTCTGCTAAAAAGAGGAGATGTGAAGAGAGTATTCTGTTTACATCGCGGCTCTTCTGAAGTCGCAGCTCAGAGGCAAAGGGCTCTCTTCCGAGATAGGGCCCTCCCCATCGAACTTTTAGACTCGGACAAGGTGGTTTTCCTAGAGATTGATTTGTCGAAGCCTGGCTTAGGGTTGCCATCCGGGAAATATGAAGAGGTATGCTCAGAGCCTGAATGGACTATTGCGTTGCTCATATAATGCCCGATCGGACCTCACCAGCTACGCAAAAACCTAACACACATTATTCATACCGCGTGGGAACTCAACTTCAACTGGAACCTCGAGCATTTTGAAAGGGTTCATATTGCCGGCGTGCGGCATCTAATTGATCTGGCTGCTGCATCCACTCTAACGGTTCCGCCCCGCATCGTATTCATATCCTCTGTCGATGTCGTCTCTCGCTGGAAACCCGGCACACCAGTCCCAGAACAACCT
Organism: Leucocoprinus birnbaumii; assembly: GCA_027627405.1. Lineage (NCBI taxonomy): Eukaryota > Fungi > Basidiomycota > Agaricomycetes > Agaricales > Agaricaceae > Leucocoprinus > Leucocoprinus birnbaumii. Next base: position 36,057 of record JANIEX010000107.1, on the reverse strand, counting down.
TTCACCGATCCCACATTGGTTGGGTCTAGAGGGTATTCTCAAGCCAAATTTGTCTCGGAAAGTGTATTGAATCAAGCAGCCGAGAAAACGGGCGTCCCTGTAACCATCATCAGGTCCGGGCAGATTTCCGGCTCTTCGTTAGATGGGTACTGGGCACCTACAGAATTTATACCCACCATCTTCCGGTCAAGCAAGATACTGGGCAAAGTGCCGAACAAATTACCGGCAAGTAAACTTATCCATGCCATCCGACTGGCCTAACTTCTCTTATAGGATACTCGCTGGCTTCCCGCGGATTACTGTGGCAAAGCAGTGGTAGACCTCTCGCTCCAGGATAACGAAACCCTACAATACTACCACCTCGAGAACCCAACCAGCACTTCCTGGAGCGTCGTAGCCTCTCTGTTCGCAGAGTTTGTTGAGACGAAAATCGAACAAGTGGATATGAAGGACTGGCTGTTAGCAGTCGAGCAAGCTACCAAGAAAGGCGTCGAGATTCCTGCTGCCCCACTGGTGCAATTCTATTCTGAGTACTCATCAGCCGATTGGAAGGTTGTGCTTGGGACGGATAAGGCCGCTCAGACTTCGACGGCAATCCAATATGGTCCTGTCACGGCGGAGTTGATGAGGAAATATACTTCTTGGTTCTAGCATTTCTCGGGACTGTTACCGTCGAGGAGTTGATAGGAAATCCGTCAGGCGGCCGATTTAGCGCAATCCAGAATAAGAGAGAAGTCTTAAATGTATTCAATAGTCCGTCCAGTTTATGATTGAATAACGCCATATCCTCATCCGGTGACCTCAGGGGCCAGGCAACCTAGGCAGTTAATTCCCTCGGGGGAGTTTCTATCCTGAGGCGATGCAATTGAAAGTCAAAGGACTGTTCTAGAGATACTAGTGATACCACCCTATGGCAACAATTACACGGATTATTACATGCTTACGGGACAATGGTAAGTAAAATAAGTCATAGGACTACAGGAAAACAAGATGGAATAAGGCGACCATAATTGACTATCGATTCCGACTATTGAACATACACAATGATTCATGGCAAGCCCCAAGGCACAACCTCCCTCTCAACCTTCTTTCTGAACCACCTTCGACCTCACCCCATCGACATACACGGCCCGTAATTGCACAAAATGATTCAGAATATGATGACATAAATATAACTTCATCAACTTGTTCTCCTGTGTGGGTCGTCCAGCTCGCGACCGCATATCGACCTTGAATTGTCTGACATGTGTAAACGTCTCCGCAAGGGCTTGAATGAGCGCAGGAACCCCATCCCGGTCTGCTCTAGGGGTCACCTCGAGCCTGAGCTCGGTAAACACACTAAAAAGGGAGGTTTCTGGAGTCACATCACTGGGGCTCTCGACAGCAGTCGAGGTCCCATAATTGCTAGGAATATGAATGCTGCTAGAGGGAACAGGACGGAAGAAGCTTGGTCGCCTACGGAGTAAGAGAGGGAGAGGCGGACAGGCAAGCCATGACGAGCCTACGTCAACTCGATACATGATAACGAACACAGCCTTCTCGAAAGTCCTGAGCCTTTCGGCGATAGGCTTCAGTATATCTCGGACAACGGACTCCCGGAAGTGTTGCCCGAGCCCCAAACTCCATAAGACGGATATATAGCGCAAGTTGGGGAAGAGATTGATGTGGGGATTGGTAGGATGTAGAGCGCCTGATAGAAGGCCAACTAGTCCTTGTGGGCAGCAAGCCAGTCTCTTGAGGTGCGTAAAGGCTGTCGAGAGCTTCTCTAGGAGAGAGGGCGAATGGGCAGAGGGTGAAGATTCGATGATGGATGGACGGGTCCAATCCTCGAAATCAATGGTGTTCACCGTGAGTTGGGTGATTTTCTGATGTCTGCTCATGAAGCTGACAAGGTCTACGAAGGGCGTGAGCCCTCGGAAAGTGAGGTGTTTAAGGGAAGGGAGGTAGATTTGGGGAAGGAAGGACGACCATTCGACATCTCGGAACTCAATCGTTCCGAAAGTCAGGACGGTTATATCGTTACTGTTCAGCGTCTGGATAGTCCAGTCGAGGAAGGGAGGGGCAAGAAGGAAATCAGAGCTAATATTGAGAGCGTGCACGGCGCCCTTAGCGCTCTTAACGCCTTTGTTGAAGACGGGGACGGAGATCGACACGCGGAGCGCATCGTTCGCAGCGGCAACGAGTGAATGGATAGACGACTTTTTCTTGAGATTGTTCGTGGAGCTTTGGGAGAGTAACCGAGACACTGGGTTGAAAGAAGTAGATATCTTCCTCCGGAGCATGGCTGCCCTTTCCGCCTTCTGCAGGACGTCCTTCAGCGCCCCTCCATTGCGGACTGTAATGGAGTATGCGACATGACTAGCCGCAATAAACAGCTCGGTCAATCCCTTGAAGAGATTATTGCCAGCGTTGGCTTGTTTAATTAGCGCTGGTGACCACCCCTCTCCTGAGGTCAAGAAATCAATCACCAACTCCTCCACTCTCTCCACCTTTCTCAAAACAGCCGTCAAATCAGATATGGTCTGCAACAACGTAATGGGTGGGTANACGAGCGCACAAGAAAGCCGATTAATCGAGGTGACAAACAGCNCCTTTGGAATCAGCGGTAACATCTCCTTTGTCCTGTTAACGTTTGGCANNTCAATCTGGCCACTCGNAGAGATNGCGATCCTGCGTTTAGCGAAGTAGACAAGGAGAGAGAGGTGACAGAAACACGGCGAGACATCAGTGAGTCGGACCAGTTCGTCGTTATCGAGGTGATGGAAGATGAGTAGCAGGAGCTCATGAGGGAGTCGACCCTCGCCCTTGAGGGTAGACATTTAAGTGCCTTGGTCCCTCAAGACTGCCGATAGAGAACTCCCGTCAAGGGGAGAGGGCAGGGCNNAAAGGTTGCTATGTTTGGGTCCGGNGAGNGATAAATACTCTAAGAGGGCAGAAACGGATAGAGTTGATTTGGAAGCGGAATGNATTCAGATTACATTTTGGTCGAGTTTGTGGTATGAGGCGAGTGTGGGCGTTAGACTCCGTGATGGTCCTGTTGACAGGTCATGCCGCGGCTGATGGNGTAGATCATNANTCATGTCACACTAGCGCTTCTTTGAGTTTGTTTCTTCCCAGAATACCCCTGTTCGGGTCCTCGCTTCTTCAAAGTCTATCCCTNTGAAGAACATAGAACTCTCTTGAGACTCGNCCTCCATTTNNAATATATGTTCCGAGTGGCACGCTNTCGGNAAAGTGGCTCCTCGCCTCANCCNGATTCCAAGAGATAGTTGCTAGAGCCTGCCACCGCATTTGCCCTGTGGAGATATCTGCGCGNNNCCCAAATAAGTACCAGTACCCCAACAGGACGACTACTACCAGCTAGCAAAATACTCGGAACATGATGCTCGTGATTCTCTCANAGNGATTNGAGGCCCCCAAGGCAAACTCGCAGNGTCCAAGTATCATTTCACTGCCGTGACCGTCGTTGAACNAGCTCCTCAAATGANAAAGTCATAGCCACCCACCTCATTTATGTGTGGCGGAACTGTCATTAAACCTTCTTTATCCAAGCGCTAANNCTTTCCGNTACACGTGTTGGTTAAAATGACATATCCGAAGCACGACCTACCATGTCCAACGCACGACATGTGGTGTGGCGNAGCCTTGATACCTACACTCCATCTCTCTCGNNTATGCNTCTNCCCCTACCTACTAGTAGACGTTACTTAGAGACGGTGGGCATGGCTTGCAACTCTAGCCTCNAGCTCNNTTCTAGACAATCTACNCCTACTGACCCAGAGACGGCCTCCCTATCCCTCACGNCCACTCTAATTGCTCTCAAGCGGCCGNATTACGACAGTTTCCTTGGCTATTCTCATTACAGTACCACTCATTCTGATATGAAACGACTAAAACACTATGNTTGACAGGAAGACCAAGACAAAAACTGATATCCGCTAAAGCCTACNTATCGTCACTTGCATGCGTATACGCTTGAAAGGAATGGTCNGATAAACGTAAANGGTATATCGATCATCATGTCTATAGGATTTCCATTGACAAACGCCCCCTTCAGACCAGTGGGCCGTGGCTGTTTGAAAGNNAGGATAAGGTTCGNCTAGTGGAGAAGGTNCCTTGGAATGATTGACTGATCTGTGGCGAATTTTCGAANCCACACTCTGTCAAAAGGATGGTAGTACTATTTACTTNGAACACCGAAAACAGAATATACAAGGTAAAGTCCAGATNGNTAGACANGCGTCCAGGTTTCCGCCTTCTACAGAGAACACTCCNATTTCTTCTCTACGTATCANAAGTACACACACCGAATNCCAAGTCTCCAGAAACTGCATAGTCGTTATCTCGTCATATCCACAAGAAAGGTCCATTCGTCCAGTTTTCCATCCATANGCAGAAGCAAAATGGGGTCCANAAATAGTACAANGCCTCGGACTGCGCCCGNNTCCGCGAGCTTCTTAAACCCCATCNAAGTGCCTCTACAGGGTATCAACNCGTGAATCCTTCAAAAAGCAGCGAAGCTGCTTCCACAAATCATCGTGACCACAGACATGATGACAGCTTTGGTCAAGTCGGGCATGAGGTCCAGCGCGCCCGAGGAGCTGCCAGGCACTGGTAGGAAATGACTNGATGATTCTTTCTGCTCAGCGACAGATCCCTGATAGAAGGTAATAANTATGAGCGTTTGATTATCAGTNCTAATTAGCNATAAGGGGTCATACCTTAAAGGCAACCAACCCGACGATCACNCCCAGTGCNAAAAAGATGATCGCTTGGANCAACCAGATAACACCCCATACTAAGATTTGAGTTAGTCGGAANCTCNGGCTCAAGNAATAGATAANTACNATACTGACCTCGTGAGGGACAGCAGCCGCAAATCTCAGCGAANGCGGAGGCGTCCGAGGTATTGACTTTCCTCGCGATTGTGTCATCTGGCAGAGCAAACCCGTTCAGGNGNGTGACTANAATGAGANCATGAAGCCCTTACCGATGACNTCCCAAAGCACATACATGCAAGACATAACACCAATGAATAGAACCTACAACCAGACCATCGTCAGCACTNCNCGCTTATGAAAACANTCAACTACGCACAAGGTAGCGCAANGCAATACCTCCAGCAACAAACCAGAANAGCACAATNAAACCCGACATTCCCAGAATCAAAACCCATGTCCTATTCACCACGCGTCAAACATTGNCTCAANNCAATAACACGAANNATCATTACTCACAGCCAGCTTCTCCTNGCCCACCACAAGGTGAACAGGAAAAACGCAGCCAANACGAGTGAAGCAACTTTACTCGCGTTGGTATCAAATCCACATGCAATCAGGCAAGCACCGATGAACGAGGATCCAAGGTANCCTGCGGGTAAAGTTATCCATTGAATGCCACCTGACATGCGTGTTGCGCCTCCTTCGTCCGCTGTTCATTCATAGNAGGAATTCGTGTGGATGGATTAGTGATGATATGGAGGTTCGGAAGGATTAGACGTTGAGGAAAGGTGGTGACGCAATAGAAGGTGACCGCGTCAACCCCGAAGCCAATTTGACAGGACGAGATGTCGATCGAACAAATAGGAGGATAGATGGTTATTTCATGATCAGAGTTGGCACTTGCAAGCTAGACTTATGGTAGTACTTACGGTCGAGTTCAATGGAGTGGATGTGAGCACATGTTAGAACACCGGCGATGGCATGGCTCATCTGCAAGTAGGAACACAAGAATGAGATTGTTTCCGTCACATCGTCTTAGAATAGGGTGCTCACCTCATGGAAACCAACAGTGAGAAGCCTGTGTAGCGTTCAAACGTGCTCAGTAGACTGCCTTTTGCATAAAGCGAATTCAATGAACTCACTTGAAGGGGTATACTAAATATCACAACGAACGTAACCACTCATCAACTTCTGAAGTACACACCGCGCCAACGAAGCGACTCACTTATCAACTTGAGGTATGGGACATGCCTAAGTCCAGTAATCAGTATTTCTTTCAAAGGGCCTCTAAAACTGTACTCTCACCATAAAATCGCAATAACCAGGATATACACTCCAGCAACTATCAGCGTATTCCTCTGAGTAACATTCGGTGTCACTCTTTCCTGAAAATCGCGAATGAACAGGTGCTCCGGGCCCTGCACTCCGGGGCCATTCAGAAACGGCATGATGGTGAGATGAGTGTTTCGTGTGTGTGATATCAGATGGGTATGATGACGTTCGTGTTCAAGCTTTCAACGTCCTGTCGTCCAGGCGTCAATTTCTTGCTGCTTGAAAAGAGGAAGATCGGAGGGTATCAAGTCGTACGATGATGAAAGTAATTGTCAAGTCCAAGAGGTGAGGCTGTCCTTGCTGTGAGGGTCTGTAAATACACTGCAGAGGCCAAGGCGATCCGTTGATGGCGTGCCGCAGCAGTCGCAGCCTTTTGAAATGGGGGTGTGAGAGAAAGAGCGACAATGTTCGGGTTAATGGTTTCTTTTGTACATTAAGGCCGCCACGACTGCTGCTGCTAAACCAAACCTGTACATACATAGCTCATTTATTCTGGGTGTCGGCCATGAGCGCTAGTTTAGAAGTGACCTCAGCTGACGGACTAATCGGACAAGTGTTGACCATGCGAGCGTCAAGATGTCAGAAGGGTCGAAAGGGAATGAGAAGGCAGCTTTAGACTCGAATCCTCGAAGCCTCGAGGCCGGATCTCAAGTTCATTATTCGGCATCCCTTTTTCCGATAATGTCTCCACATACACTCCGACCAATTCAACACTGCAAGTAATCGGAGGAACAAAGTGTAGAAGATATAGGGAAAGTACAAGTATAGACCAGGAANCGAAAAGAAAACANCAACGTAGAAACCTAGGGTAGAATTACACCGCTCCAAAGGCAAAAGTCCCGCAGCGATCCGCCAAAGATTATCATTAAAGAAAAGGACAAGAGCCGCTGGGGTAGAATGGTCCTCTCGAGGTTGATATCGGATGAGATNTCGAGTCCACGAGGTCGCCTTCTATGTCGGACAGCTCGGTGCTCNAGAGCCCTCTAACAACACTTGCTCCCTTGCTGTTGGTTGGTCTCCCTGCTCTCGCCAACGCTGACCGTCTCCTTGGGAGGTTCGATNTTGCTCGTTGACGATTCAAGCGATTTAGCTGAAACAATCCTGTAGATATCTGAGGCAAGATTAATNTNGNATGATTGCCCANGTAATTGGTAGACGCACCAGTCAAGATAGTTTGGAATGCACTCTCGACATTCGAGGCGTCCAGCGCNGATGTCTCGATGAAGGACAACTGGTTCTCNGCTATTACATCNATTAGTTCATANNANANNATGATCCGGAGAGTAGNGAGAGTAGTGAACGTACTTGCAAATGCCTTNGCCTCATCAGTAGGAACAGCACGCAAATGCTTCAAATCGCTCTTGTTTCCAACAAGCATGATAACGATATTGGCATCGGCATGGTCCCGCAGCTCCTTCAACCACCGTGTGACGTTGACATACGTCGCATGTTTTGCAATGTCATACACCAACAGCGCACCAACAGCACCACGNTAATAACTGCGAACACGAATGAGCAACTCTGCGTTGACAACCTTTCAACAAAACAATAGCACATACGCAGAAGTGATGGCGCGATAGCGTTCCTGTCCNGCTACNCAAACNAGTATATCAGCTAAGAATCAAAGGAAAGAGCAGCCGCCAGGNAAGAGNNTGCGTAAAAGTTGGGAGATGGCGCGGGAATCANAGCATCCCTGGCCTTGACATGTNCTCNCTCGTCCTCGTGGCAAACTCTCCAGCTNAGCGGAGCAAAAACGGAGGGNAATATCGTACCAGTATCCCANATCTGCGCCTTCACGGTCTTTCCATCAACATTAATNGATCTTGTAGCGAANTCGACGCCGATGGTTGACTTCGACTCNAGGTTNAATTCATTGCGAGTGAAACGCGAAAGCACTNTATGNAGAAGAGCCACCGATATGANCGTTATGACGGGTCATTCANGATTCATGTTCCACGCACAATTACTAGAAAACACATGATACAGGTCAGTATGNAGGTCAATTCCANTCAGGAGGCNNGAGAAAACGTACGATTTGCCAACACCAGAGTCACCAATGAGGACAACCTATGCACAGCTCNGNGTCAATANCAAGTCNAATTNACCCGCGTCACCGCNACTCGACGAACCTTGAAGAGATAATCGTAGTTNCTNCCTTCAGCCATAGCGTAGAGAAATAAACAGAGTGATGGTCGTAAGAATGTAAAGAGTAGGTGCTGCGACGCCTGCTGTGCGAGGAGACAGGGCTGCCGTGATCTGNCGGAGTTNCAATGTNTAAAAATAAATAAATAGGTAATTCTTCCCCTGAACCTCGCGTTGCTAAGTTCTCCTCGCTTGATTACTGATTGACGCCCCACTTAGTCGATGAGAGTATTGGCATCAGGCTCTGGTCTTTGTGACTGGACTGACCTAGTAAGTATTGATCAACAGGAATCATCATGAAGGATATGTAGTCGTGTATTATCCGCAAGTTTTGAAGACAGCTCCGCTTATCTTTATCTACCCTCAAGCTAAAATAAGCAGTTTTCCCGCTCGAGATTAAAATAACACAGCTCTCAAGGGCCGACGGTCCGCCACATTTTTGTAAAATAGAGGTATCATATATAGGTAATGAGAAGATCATCTCCCTTGTGGAATTTGCTTTCTACCAGTGTATCCATAACGCCGTGAATCCTGCTTCATCAGGCCCATCCTCCGGTTAGAGCCCCTATCCGACACTGATGTCCTCCAGCACTCCAAACTCTGCCAAGCGCGTCTGCCAAATTATCAAGGTCAATATAACCCCTTCCCTCCCTCCTTCCCCACACAAAACCCTCAACAACCAAAAACTGATCAACCCCGTAGCTCAAACCCTCGAGGGTAGATGAATACAAAGAGATTCATGCTGCCGTCTGGCCAGGGGTACTCGCAGCACTGAAGAGAGCTCACATCACCGACTACTCCATCCATCATTATCCACCCCTCCAGCTACTCATCGCCACATTCAAATACATCGGAGATGATTATGCTGCTGACATGGCAAAGGTCGCTGAGGATCCCGAGACGCAGAGGTGGTGGGAATTGACCGATGGAATGCAAGAGAGTTTTGTTGAGGGCGCGACTGGAAGTGGGAAAGATGTTCCGTGGTGGCAGGTGAATTTTATTGTTCTATGGCCTCGAGCGGGATCTTCACGTTCATTTCCGTTAATTAATGTCTGGTGCATTTACTGATTCCGAGACCTTTATCACTAGGAAGTCGAAGAAGTGTTCAGATTCGAAGGGTGAAAAGCTATCCTTCGGAGGCAGTGTCCAGTAATCATAGGTATGAGCACCTGCGACTAGTATCCGTAGCCCTAAGTTGAATCTCCAGGAGTTCATGCCCTTAGAGATAATTGAGGCAACCGATTTAAACGCCAAGCCGTCAAACAGAGACAGGAACATTGCATCTGATCTAGAATCAGACCCCCGAAATTACCTCCTCGGGGAATCAACTCCGCACAGAAGTCTCCGAGCACCAAGAATCGAAGTTCCTCGTCGGCTCAATGATCAGACATAAGTATACACCAGAAAGCATACGAGAGTGGCGAGACTAGTCAATTGAGAGACAGGCGGTGCTCCGAATCACGATCGGCCTTTACGACCAGTGATGAGAAAAGAAATCAACTAACTTGCCAAAGGCGGCGGCGGGCGCCAACGAGGCATGAAAACTTTCACAGACCTCAAATTAGTCCGACGAATCGGTCAAAAAAATCCCCACCAGCACATTGAATCGACACTTACTACTACGGCAAATGGGCGGGGACTGACTGGAAGATAAGATCTTTACACGTGAAGTACTCCAACTGGTAATTGCAAGGTAATTGCACTGTGCTGGCCAGCTGAGTTCATCGAAGACGATTTGTTGTTACACTCCATACATAGATAGACGAATGAGAGCGCCGCGTACTCATTAGTCTGTTTATTATTTTGGCCCGTGAAGGAAAAGGCTTAGATATCAGTGGCTGTTTCTTCAAATAATTGATTGCGAACATCGGCTTGGCTTTGGGCTTGCCGAAGCTCACACATCTATCAAACGAGTCAAATATCTTTCAGAACAGCATTGACAGAACTCAACATATCTGTTCGGACTCGGAGTCGACATCTCCCATCTGTCCTGAGTTACCTTCTCACCGGGCATGTGTGGGCAATATATGGGCCGCGAATGTTCGATCAAAAGCGTGACGTTACATAATTTACATAACGCTTGGAAAGCCGACGGCATTGCATTCATGCCGTCTATTGATTTAGGCGCTATGAGTATCATATCCAAGCTCAGTGATTCATTTCTCCTCAAGAACAGCATACAGCAGCATACAAGGGTCCTGAACAACTTGTCGGGGTGAAGCACGTTTGTAAAACGATAACCAAGCCTACCACCAATGTTTTTTGATTTACCGAGACTCAAACTTTTTTCAGGGTCCTTGATCCCGGAAAGGGACATTCGGAGCTCATGTCACCAAACCTCCACCATCTCCGGCTGACCCTGGATACTCATGGCTTACCATTTTCGCCATGCGTTACATTCCCGTTCTGGCGTGTTGTCAAGGTGAGCACCGAGTCGTCAGCGCGTTTGATCTTGATTCATTTCCGTGAAAATAAGAGAACACCGTGCTGAGCCAGCTTGAAGCCGGACACAACTTCATGAAGTCCACCCCCGACACATCCCCGCTCATTTTATCATAAGAAGCTTATGTCAGGCCTGAAGAATGTGCCCCTGCGCTAATGAGCTTAGACCATGCGTATGTCTAATTTTGTTCCTGGTTCCCACATCTACTATCTGTGTCATGTCACGTCCTTGGAGATGCAGGCAATTTTTCGGTGCCAAGCCCCATCCTATGGAATGTCTGAAGGTTAACTCTACTGTTTTATGAATGGTTCAGGCTACTCGTACTGGAGGTGGTTAGGTGACAAAAGCAAGGCCATGAATGAACAAAAGGCTACAATGCCCCATTGTTTTCTATCACGCACGGAAAACAAGGGACAAAGAACAATTCTATTGATAGTCACATACGAGCAAATCTCCGATCTGCCAAGGCAGTCCTCAAGTAATGGCGCTAACGGGCGAACAGTTTTCTCAACCCCCCTTCCCTCCAACCATCATCATCTGGTTTCGTGGTTAAGTACCAACCCACTCCACTTTTTCAGTCGAGTGCTCCCCCTTCCTTCCCCTCACCTTCCTTTTCGTGTGGTCGCTTCATCCTCGGTTTTTCTAGTCTCATTCCCTCGACTTCAAAAACCTCCACGCTCACTTGTTTATCTCCCTGGTCGATACACCCTCCCCACTTCACTTAGAAATCGGCGAACATGCACGCTTCACGACACGCTATCTTTTTCCTTGCTTTCATTGTCGCTCTGGTTAGCGCGGTGCCCCTCCACAACCATCATCGTCGCTCGAAATGCCGCCGTGTAACCAGCAGTGCTGTACCTACTGCTACAAACGCGGCTATTGCAGTCCCATCAAGGAGCGCCACTCCCTCAGCTTCTGGCAAGTATGAGGGTCCCAAGGCATCGGCTAAACCTACCAGCTCTTCGTCGTCCTCAGATGACAATGACGACTCTGGCTCCTCCAGTGGTGGTGTTGTTGGCGGCCTCCTCGAGGCGCTCTTCCCTTCAGGTGACTCCACCTCTTGGACTACGAGCCCCGACGGCAAGGACGCACTTCCNCTCTCTGACTCTACATTCCGCCCCACAANTGAAATGGATCTTCCCCACCCNNTCGTCAAAGCNCCCGATAACAANCAGGCCATGAAGGCTCACTATCCCAAGGGCTCNTACAACTTCCAACATGAGCCTCGTGGTGGCTTCTCCTTCTACGCCCCTGGTCCCTCGGATGTCGATCTCACCACGGCTAAGGANGCCACTTTCGGATACTCAGTTTTNTTCCCTGAGGGCTTTGAATTCCAAAAGGGCGGNAAGCTCCCTGGTATTTGTGAGTATTTCTGTTTCCATTCTTACAGGANTACTCCTGACTGAAATCTTCCNCTCCTTTAGATGGTGGTAATAGCGCATCTGAAGCTGTCAGCTGCTCTGGTGGCCGCCGTGATGACGGCTGCTTCTCNGCTCGTCTCATGTGGCGTGGAGAATCNAAGGGCGAATTGTACACCTATCTCCCTCCCTCCTTCCCAGAGAACAAGAAAGTTTGCAAAGTNGCGCCCATGTCTGACTGCAACGANACTTATGGNGCCTCTGTTGGCCGTGGCTCATTCTCTTTCGCCACCGGCAAGTGGACTACCGTCTCTCAGCGTGTCAGGCTCAACGACCCCGGCAAGGCCAACGGCGAGCTCCAGCTCTGGGCTGATGGCNAGAGTGTCATTAACGTCAGCGGCCTCACTCTCCGCAACAGNGCTGAAGGCAGGATGCACGGTTTGCAGATGCAGACTTTCTTCGGAGGTCAGTAATGAAATTATNTNNGAGGAGATAGATGATTGATTATGTTTCTACCCCACAGGTTCCAGTCCNGACTTTGCCACACCCAAGGATCAAGATGTCTACTTCTCTGATTTCTCNGTTGCTATCACCGACAAACTCTGAGCTGTCCAGATCNCACGAACCCCTCCCCCCTCNCCCGTGGTATACACGCAAACCATTCCTTCTAAGCGCCGAAATTATTCCTCTCGTGTCGCTTGATGCGATGGCGAGANANTCANTCTTTTAAACACCACTGTCTACCGACACATCACTCTCTCTTTAACGGCCTCATCTCGGAAAATTGCGCATCATTGTAAATTATCGCAAGTTCATGCTTCATCTCTTACCATCTTTCTATCTTCATTTTTTGGGTTGATAGCCTGATGGTCAGGAGAAGCTGGTCTCTCCTTGTCCTGATGGTCCTATTTGCTTTCGGTACAGCTTTGGCTAGATGCCACGACATGATCATGAAGCATTACGTCGCGGGTTGGTCTTGTACGCCATTTCGCATTTCTTATTANCCTANACTAGAGCTTCAGTAGATAATTATCTTGCTGTCTTCGAAGGCTCTTGAGCTCTTCGCGGACGGTCTTTAGAATAGGGTACCACTGGAGGGATTTACAATTCAANNTGATCTATATCTCGACCATGATGATCCGCTGAGTGCGAAATGTTTGATGAGGNGATCGATCATAGAGCTGGCGGCNTGAAATCGGCNGCCTTCAAATANTNTGTACTACTCACTGCTATAGCCCACTTCTGTCTAGCTTGAAGGTCTTCNGCCTGNATCCACACTAGCTNCACGATGACTCATTATCGGCTGTCGAACGAGCNATACTATGATCAATTGAATGAAGAGCAGTTNGACTCTTCGACGGCAGCAGAACTAGCGCGAAGGTGCCTATCGTCATCCGTCGGCTTTCCCTCTTCAGGGCGTTTCAATGGCTGATGTTNAGGAATGACNCTCNTGGNCGGTGTTGCTGGANCTATACAGGGCCGCNATTGCATTTCGTAGCGCATACGTGTTTGAGGAGGATGAAACGGTGGTGATGGACTTCGCATGCGGCGTCGGTGAGCTGATTGNTCCTAACTGATCGTCAGNTTCACCCGTATGCATGGTTTGACTTTTGGACCGCCTCTTCTNGTGGGNAAAACAGGGCTACTATCTCGANAACTGATNCCACATGCGAAATCTATCGTCGGCATTGACATCAGCCAGAGAATGGTAGACGAGTACAATCGGAGAGNCGTAAATCAAGGCCTATCCATAGAAGAGATGCAAGCTCTGCGAGCCGACATCCTGGACCCAAGTTNCAACGAACTTCAAAAGATGCGCGGCTTNTTTGATGTTGTNGTGGTGAGTCTANCNGTGACCTCTTAGATCTTAATACCCATGCAACTACCAATCACGAAACAGAGCTCTGCATCCTACCATCATCTCGATAACATCACTGCAACAACCCAAGCCCTCTGCGGATACCTCAAACCTNGTGGNTCACTTCTTGTTTTGGACCTACTCAANGACGACNCCATCGTAGTCGACGAGGTTTTTCCCGAGCATGATGCACACGATATTGTTGCTCATCGTGGAGGATTCGCGCAATATCAGATCAAGGAAGCCTTTGATACTGCAGGATTCTTGAATTTCGTTTTTGAGGANGCTATCAAGGCGAAAAAGAAGGGTCGNCCTGTAACACTATTCATTGCGAAGGGAACCAAACCCTATCCTAAATCCNGCCGTGAATCATGATATTTATTCTAATTGTGTGTTAACTATGGGCTGGCCAGGTCCTCAAGCCTCTNATGTAATAATTATCCATGCACTTCAAGATGGACAGTCGAAACACCTTCAATCTCTGATGTCTCGTTATCTCCATCCATCGGGAGGCGGTTTAGCACTCGATTCATAGCAACCTGTTGAATAACAAGGATCGACCCAAATGCCTGTCATANCCATTTCACCGAGTATGAACANTAANGATCTTCTGGTATAAAAGCGATTACAAACCTGAGTTGGTAGTACAAAAAGAGTTGTAGTGGTTCCGAANTCTTTGTTTGTGAGCATCCCAATGGCTGCAGTCACCACNACTGGTATGTTAATGACAGCTGACTGTAGCAAAATATTGGCTAGAGTTAAGTGATGCTTAGCAANAGCTTTCTCGCCCAAACGTGTTGCCAATATTTTTCTGCTGTGAAGCAGCATGCTCGTCAAAACTGCGGTAGCATACAGATTGAGAACGGCNTTCGAAAGAAATGCTGTTCCACCCAAGCTCAANGCNAGAAGCCCATCAAGATTTGAGATGAANGTTCCATAAAAGCCGGTTACTGTCAAGTATNAGTNAGNGGTCGATTACTCANGCGTCAATGAAANGGGATCTAACCGACAGTCAGAAGCCACAGACATGCGGGAAGCAGCCAGACGCAGTTTGTCCATCTTGGCTGCCTCAAACCACTGAATGNNCGCTGTATCATGAANCAACGCCAGACCTGGAANGTTGGATTCAGAGATCAGAGACGGAGGGTGCATTACAAAAAGACCTACAAGCAGTCCGTCCGTCATTCCTATCCCAANCATTCCCAGAACNAGGGCNGTCTTTCTCAGATCACTGAAAACCTGGGGTGCACTTGAGGTTGAAAGGGTATTATTGAATATTGTGGATCGATGGGAGCCAATGATTNCCACAAGATCAAATACTANCACTACAAGCATAAGAGACACAATATAGGCACAGAAAAAACGGTTTTGCCGCTTCAAACCGTTNTTTTCTTCAGAAAGCAAGAANAGGCAGNGGACTCCATANGTNACCAACCCTCCAGTGAAGAAGACACCGACGAGACTGCCAGCAATCCACGTCAGCTGGTGGTATGAGACTATGTAGGCATCTTGAGAAATAAGGCCCATGAGCTNTAGGAAGTTNAAGAGNGATANGAGGAAGTCTTTTGCAATGGTGATGCTTGNCCNTCGGTTGTTTTCAAGNAGCCTANACTGATCGTTCCGATTCGTTCGGCGCTGATCACTGCGGCACTGACTTGAATGACAAGCGCGGGTTATAGGTTGGCNTTGCCAAGAGTGTGNGATTGAAGATGCTGCCTGGGCGNGCCAATAATTGACAATAGGTAAGTTTGTCGGTCGAGACTCGTTNCAAGTCTGGTGNTAAGGCNAAGCTCACAACTTTNGGCCTCTAACTCGAAGTGCTTAAATTTCTTGTAGTATTGTGGGCAGACAACGGGGTGATTAGAGTCTCAGGTCGATACTTNTTTCTGTGGCTGCTGCGGANAANTTTCAAGTTGGTCTCTCNTGTCACCCAGTGNGNGAATGGATTGGTAGTGGANGATGGATTTNTTTCCATTTTAAGACGTCCGTAGTCCTATAGTAACACCNTAATAGAACAATGGCACTCGGACNCTAGGTACATATAGTTTCTTAGGAAAAGACACTAGGTACCGCCGAAGNTAATAGAAANTTCTATAATAACTTGTACAGAGNCTTTTATCAATGTCGNAAAGTATACCCAANAGCGCCTTTTCGATCAATGAGTGAACAAACTCATATATACCNGGAAACGNACATGATAAGACGGCCAACATGAAATCCACAATATACACGATTGAGACTNCAAGATAGTTTGTATNAAGAGANAAGNGGTCAAGACCAGAANNGTACATGAATNATTGACGNCAGGATAGNNTATACANGATAAAGAAAAAGAGAAAATANAAACCATAACCAAACNAGCGAAACTCGGTAAATCTACCATCGCAAAACCAACACGCCACCCGCACAAGAGCTCCAGACCCCTCAAGCACTTGACCAATNGAGAAAGTCNNACTGTGCGGACCTACGAGCGACNGACANTCGACTTCNCAGATGATGAACGATGATTCAANNGCTAGTGATCATGTTATTCTCCTTCAATGTACCCAGGAGGCTGAGAGACCGACACGTGGGTGTATATCGTGNGGCTAGATGACCTCTGACCTGACCGTNGGGGTGNACAAGAGGAAGGGTGGACAGGAGGAANTTCAGGACATCCNATAACTAGTATGTGAAGGTTNATTTGAATGCNTGAAGCTACCCGATTGAACNGATGGATGAATGAGCTGGCGAACAATGAGCAATGANAGCAACCACAAGTATTGCGTGNTTGGNCTTGATGTCGATGATATCGATGNNGAACAGAACCTTATTNGNCTTNANTGCCTTCGAGCGAGTNAGGNNCAAGNAGCTTGGCCAGTGATAAACCAACGCACGATTCAAAGTGATNAGCATGAACAAGGGAGGAGATGATATGCAGNAGAGTGACAAGTCACAACCACCAAANCGAGATTGGCGACGGATGGTGGAGGAAGCTCTGAAGAAAAGNCNTTATTGGCGAGNAGCAGAGATTTATACGAGATTGTCTTGGAATTCTTGCCTGAGCCTGACATGAGAGGTCGAAGAGAGCTGAAGGAGGTGACGATGCTANGATGCGCTGAGGTTATTTTCGGCCAANGAGCGTTGATGNCGCCGTACATAATCACTTATAAATTATTATTNNTAGCTTCAGCCNGAGTAGCTAGGGCGGCNTGGATGATAATCTCNATCAGNAGTCAGCACTTCGAGGCAGGTGTCTGAAAACATTGTTGNTTTCACAGAGNACCTCGTAAAGAACCATGTAAGGCCGCCACNCTGGGCGGCGNCCTCCACTGAGAGCGAGCGACAGCGAGCNCGAGGGGACAGGCAGTAGACAGAACCTCGTCGTATAATCGGGGACTNANGAGCACTCGACCCCTNCGTCGGGACTATACATGAACGTGCTTCTACGGGCCCGTGTCATGTCAGAGAAGTAGGGTTTACGTTGGTCTTTCCCGCGAGAGAAGTGCGGATCCGTGGCAAGACACGGACCGGTGGCTTACAAATCAATCGGAATGCGGCTTCGGTCTTGCGGATTGGAGGGCGGGTCCTGAGTTTACGGAGCGTTTTCAGGATCTTGCGCGATGAGAAATGGTCCTCCAGTGCTTCGTTGCATTCGCGATACAGCATATGTTCTATTTAAACTCCGCCTGGATTTAGAATCGAACATCCACAGCATCAGCCGCTGGCAGCCCGTTGAATCAAATCCTAGTCAGTGTGGGAGGGCAGCATGATTTGATGTGACTCCTAACAGGCCGTGTCCTCCATCTCGTCCTGTCGCAAGGGCTTTACAGCTTTTTTTACTCAGCTATGACACCGAGAGAGAGCGCGGTTGTCGGAGATGACTGGAGAATATCAAATTCAAATACATCAGCTTATCGGATGCATCCGGTACAGTGCACTGCCACCTGATGGACCTACCTGAAGGGTACTCAAAATGATCTTGCTGTAGTCAGCCCTATGATACTAACGTGACCACGACTAAGGCGGGATCCCTGCTCTATATAAGATGAAGAACCAGAACAAAATATAACAGCTCATCCCAACAAACTTCAAATTCTTCTACTAGTCTTCTCAAATCTGCTCATTCCCATGTCTCATTCCCAAACCACTCAGGATAACACCCCTCAACATCATCACCACCACCATGTTATTCACCACGGACATGCGCATGGGCATCACCATGATTCGGTAGCACAAGCCAACAAAGAGTATTTTGACGATTTGGATGCTGATTTCGATAAAATCCCCCACGTCAAAGACCGTGCAGTCAGGTATGTTTTCTCTTAGTATTATTCAGAAGTGCATCTAAGCTCAACATTTTGCTGCCCCTACTAGGGTCGTACAAGCCATCCTCAAGGCCTATCCACTAGACAAAGAGAATACTACAGCCATGGATTTTGCTTGTGGTAACGGCGAGTATAATTGACTCTTAACCGCACCTGATGGAAATCCTGAGCCAAATGCTAGGTCGTGTTTCTCTCGAAATGGTCCCCTACGTCAAGTCAATCTTAGGGGTGGACATCAGCGAGCGCATGGTTGCGCGATTTAACGAGAACCTCAGTGGCACTAATGCATCAGCAACCTGTATTGAGCTCAAAGGCGAGGAGGGCGAACTCTCTGGAGCCAAGTTCGATATCATCTTTGTACGTAACTACCCTTTGAGAATGCCATCTTGTCATGCAATCAACTGAAGTCTATGATACCAGTGTTCTTCTGCTTATCATCACTTTGCTTCCGTGGATGGAGTCACTCGCATCCTCGCTTCATTCTTGAATCCCGGAGGCGCTTTGATCATTGCTGATATGATCCACAAGGAAGAGGGCTACGAATTCATGGCAAATGTCGGCCATGCCGTTCCTCATAAACATGGGTTATCCAAGACCGACATTCAGAGGGCATTTGATGGCGCAGGGCTCAGCCTCAAGTCCTTTGAGGATATTCCTGAACCCACTGACTACAATGATGTTCAACTTTTCCTTGCCGTTGGTGAAAAAACTTCCAGCTAAGTTGGGCACACGATGGATCCAAGGGCTATCACCGTGTATTATTGTATAGCGTTTAGATACAATATCTCAATGAGAGAGCAAGTCCACGCATATGACCTGCAGCATAATCTGATTGACTGAGAACTAAGGACCAGACAAAGCAATGTAACAAGTTACGCTTACCTATTCTCATTTATGTTCCTACATGAGCGATCCACGGGTTTTCAGAATCGTGTCGATGAAGCCAACGAGCGAACACTTTGGACTTGGATATATCGTGAGGATAGTCCAAGTGAGGTTTCCATCTCGGACCCGTCACCTCGTCATAATCAAGGGATCTGATTTGTTTAATCAGCTGTGGTATGTATGACTCGGGAGTTCTAAGGCATGCTTTCACGATAACATTGCGAGAAAATCTTGTAATGTCCATTGCCATATGTCGGAGCCAAAGATGGTCTCCAGCGCTTTTATTGTCTGTGTAGTAGTCCAAGTCCCATTCTGGCACTGTCATTCCAATGCAAGTGAGTCAACATGCTCTGATTACACAGGAAAGAAATCTTACATGGATTCCACGATAGTTTCGGCAAAAGCTCGCCTGAATTGCACGATAAGTCGCCATACTAGCACTGAAAAGAAATAAAGACTTTACTCGAGGGAAGGCCCAGCCAGTAGAATGCACGGGCTGCCACGTCGTAATAAACGTCGCCGTCTCTCAAACAATTCTTACCAGAACGCCGTGGATCCATGATGAAGTCCTCAAATGAGGAATGGTGGATAAGTAGAGGACGGTCCGCACCATGACTATGGGGATAGGGAATGTCAAGAACGGGTCGTAGTTCTTGAAGCGGGAGCAAAAACTGTGTTTTACTCAGACCAAGAAAATTGGATATGAAGATAGGCTCAGTGGATCGACCAACTTGGATATACTGAAAAACGATAATGAACCCGATTATGCGAAGGGACATTGATAATTGATCGGGGTCGATATTGGATAGGAGTCGACGATAGAAATGATCAAGGAGTTGATTTGGATTACCCTTCCCAGCTGAGACAAGATTATAAACGGTTTCCATACAATATTCCAAGCGGCCCTGTGGATTATTGGCACGCTCGTCACCGACAAAATGGAGGATAAAAGACACGAGACCCCGGTTCTCTGCGGCTATAGTGGAGATATCGCGAACGATTTTATCTGGTGGCCAGTGGGCAGTATGCATTTCTGGCAGGTGGGTAAACTTTTGGCGAATAAGAGCGAATTCTTGCTTCAGTGAGAGAAATGGTGTCTTGAAGTTGCTATGTTCCTTCACAATTGGCTCATGATGGAAGCAACGACCGATAGGCCAATCAGGATCTGATAGAATGGACTGAAGAGACTTCGGACCGATTCCATAAACGAACCAGCGCAAAGGAAGGCGTCGGCTTGAGCGAGTATATTCGCCGATTATTTCGTAAATCTCCTGTTGTAAGACCTCATCACGGCATTGATCAATATCGTGCAGACAGATGGTAATGTTTGCCTCGGAGAGCTCGAACAATGGGAAGGGATCATAGATAAGTCGGCGAAATTGAAGTTTGGGTCTCTGGCTGAAGATGGTGAGGTGGTTGGCAATGACTTCAGTAAGGACGGTTTTATAGCATGGGTATCGATCGGCGATTTGGAGGGCAATACTAGGGATGATGCTGTTGGAACTGTGGCTTTTAGAGAAAGAAAAGAAGATCATATGCCAGGGGTTGAATATCCCCTGAATGAAATCTTCAGCTGTGAGTGGTCTGTGGCAGGGAGGCAGAGTCGGGCAGTCGAATAGCCCTACAATCATAGGGCGTCAGGGACGAATTAACCACTTCCCATATTCTTCCAACTCTATCATAGTCGACATCGAGATCTAAAACCAGTGAAACGGGCTCCGGGAGGTAATCCAGAGCACCGTTTTTGAGGAGGATTCTGGACGCTGAAAGGTTTTCATGTGAACAATAGAGGATAGAGTCAAAGAGACTAGATGAACTGCGTACCTGCATCATCTGAGCTTATTGTCTCAACAAAGGTACTGAGAGTAGAAGGCCCGTTTTGTCGTGCGAGTGATGCAGGAGGAGCATCAACATCAAGGTCTACGTGCTGATAACGGGTATTCCTCCTCTCCCAGTCTCTTTTCCAATCGCGATAATCATCTTGTGTGATACCTAGTCGAAAGTGTTCATTGAATAAACGGCTAGTAAAGATAATTTGATCGAAATGTGTCTCTTGTGCTGGTTTGTCCTCTTTCTGGTAGGCCAGTTTCTCGAGTATATGAGGCAGCAGCATTATCCTAAATTGCTTGAATCTGGAGAGTTTCTAGGCAGTTTAACGTTGGGCGTTGACTGTAGGGAGTGATTCGAATCAAGCAGAAGAGCGATCGTCGCCAGTGATGCGCCTTTCGTGAACCTGTGTTTTCCCAGGAGAGGCGCCCATATTAACATGGAAAAATAGNAGGAAACTGTAATCATCAGGTTCTTAGGTGTGTTTCTCCATCTGTTATTGATGTTTTTTATCTTTCTCCAGATCTAGCCCCTCCCTATGTAAAAACGAGTCAGTAAACTGTGAATCGTTACATCAAGACAACTGACTCTTGAGTCCGCTTTTTTTGTCAAAAAGAGTCTTTATGCTGATGTTATTGGCCTGAAGCCTCCTGAAGCCGAAGGTGAAGGTATCTCCTGAGAGCTTGATCATCGATCAGTAACAATTAACGATTAATGATGTGTGCACCGTACACGACCCTACGGGCCGGTGCGCCGACAATAGTTGTCTAGCGCTGTACTACGAACGAGTACATGTATGCAGAATTCGTACTCGTGAAATAGTCGCCTAAGCTTGATTACTTTGATTACTGATCATGATATATGAATCCCGGAAACCCATTAGAATCGCCGCATAGGCCATAAGTACTTCATCTCAAGGAGAGTTTCCCGCCGAACCTCTTCTTCGAAACCGCATCCATCCTCTTCTTCACCTCTCTAAACGCCTTCCACCAAGCGGCCGCAGCACGTTCATTCGGATCCAACCCATCNCCNTCGCCCTCACCTTCTCCCTCACCCTGNCCCTCAAACTTTCCCCACATCCTCCTCAACAAGACCAACCACCACTTCATGATCTCCACCGCCCCTCTCCACCCCCATATCCCCCTCCCCTACTCTCCATACACTGTACAAGATACTTCCCAAAAAACTCAACATCCTTCTCCTTTGGTGCCCAATGTCTATAACTCGTAATCCACTTCTCAATCACACACTGTATATCCTCAGTCTCAAAATAACACAACTTTTCTTTCTTCTCTTTTCCCTGTTGTCGAAGAATCGGTGGTTGGATGTATACAGCTTTAGGTGCAGGTCCTCTTCTCCGACGACGTGCGGGTGAGATAAAAGGTTTTGAAGGTTTGAGAATTTTTCGTTGTGTTGGTTCGTCAGGGATGTATCCGTCTTTCTGTAACACGCGTGCTCGAACTAGTTGTTCACGTTGGACCTTTACAGGTAACACAGCAAACACCTCTGGATCGATATCCAATTCTCTAAGCTTTGCATCCGTGATACGAACAGGCGGAGGCTTGGGTTTATCGAGACCGAGCGCGCGAAGAAGTGATTTGTTCCCATATATGCTGTTTCCATGACGTGGTGCCAGCTGTCTCGTAATGCGACTGTAATCCGTTCCTTTGCCTGGAGCAGGCCTCGAAGGAAAGATACCAGGTTTAGCATATGGGACGGATCTTCGTAAGGGATGAGAAACTTGTCGAAGTGGATGTGAGTTCTGTCGACTTGGATGACGACGCTGGGGGCCGAGAGCGGCTGAAGGTCCCCGTACTCGAGAGGATCCCGCAACAGCAACTTGTGGAGAGCCCGAACGTCTCTTGTATTCCCTCTCCAGCTCTTCTCGCAGTTCTCGCGGTAGCGCCTCAAAAACCGTCATATCAACCTGAGAGAATGACGGGAGGTCAACGTATTCGGGATTGGGGACCTTGCTAGTGGACTGCTTCTCGGGTGATTTGGTGCGTGAGTTTCGTGGTAATGGTGCCGGAATCTCCTGAATTTCGTTGTCCTCGACACTCAAAGCTCGTCTGGCAGTTCTGAAGGGGCTCTGTTGTCGTGTCTTTGTTTGTGCTTCAATCTTTTTGAACTGCAACACGGACTGAACAGGTTGCATAGAAGTGGAACCAGCTTTCAAAGGCTCAAGCTTCTGTATCTGTATCCCGATGCCCCTCAGCTCCTTCGGGTCGAAGTTGAAGGACTTGAGTAATCTCCAAGCATGCTCCCCGATGATCTTATCGTCGTTGACAGCGCTGCCACCTAATCCCACAAGTTTCCCCTGCTTATTGAAGGTATCGCACTTTCCGTGTCCCAGGAACTATAGGAACATAGTAAGACTATGTAGAGGTGAGATAGGGAGACATTCGCACCTTCGGCGGTTCAACAGGGGCAGTCGGAGTCTCTCTTCATAACCTTCAACGTAATCATCCTTCCCAACATCCTCACTTCATCCAATCTCCGTTTCACCTCCTCCGCCATCTGATAAACAAACTTCTCCGCCTGATCATTATCTTCGAACCGGATCCCATACTAAGCATCAAAACGTCAACCATCGAAAAAATTGTTACGACGAGACAAGGAGCTCACGTTAATCTCACAACTAACCGACTTCCTCTCTTTACTACTCTCCAACTGCCTCTCATCAATCCCTCGAATTGCATTATACAACGTTTCGCCTGTGGTCTTTCCCAGCGCATCACAAAGTACACTCTTGCTCTTCTCCGCCAGCTCCCCGAGTTTACTCGTTCCCAGTTTTTCTACTGCCTTTTGTTTAGTATTATACCCAAATCCATGAAGATCGGATATTTCCAGTGGTGCGATGAATGAGGACAGTTCTTCTGGTAAGAGGTGATACGAGTTTGCTGGTTTAGCACGGCGTGTGGCTAGGCGAGCTAACATGATGTTGTGTGCGATGCCGATACTGACTATAACATGGATAGTTTGAGTTATGAAATGACATATTGCGCAAAAGTGTAATGCGGACCTTCGCAGCTTGTAGCTTGGCGAATAGCATCTCGGATGGACTCAGCTACTACTTTAGCGGGATCTTGACCGTGGGTTTCTCCTAACTCGAGGTTGAGAATTTCATCGCGAGCGCGTACGGCGTTAGTGACCTCGATAAGTGCTTCGTCCACCGATACGGCTTGAAGATCGTCCGCAAAGGACATGAGTACGGTATAGAACTTGAGGGAGAATTCTTTGTATCTGAAGCATTGTGAGTGAGGTATCAGGCGCTGGGTAGTTGGTTATTTACCTCTCGAATTCATATGGTATCGTGACTATGGACGGACAAAGTTTCCTTGCCTGCTGTAGACTGGTGAGAGATTAGTAATGTTATCGTTTCATGGAGCTTCAAAGACGCATACCTCATGCCATTGCGTATCCCGAACTTACGGGCTTCATAACTGCAGCTCGCAATTTCACTCGTGCTCGACTGTCCACCTTGAGCTCCCTGCGAATGACAAACAACCACAGGCTTGCCCTTCAACTCCGGCCTTGACACCAACCCCGCCGACACAAAGAAACAATCAAAATCACAATGCATAATAACACGCTCGTTCCTATCAAAACTCCCTGCCCTCCCTTTCCCTTTCCACTTCCTTGGCGACACCTGCATCTTCAGGTGCTCGCCTCGCATGCTGACATTACCAAGAGGAGCTGATCTAGGAATAGCCTCTGGAGTACTACTCATGCTCGACTCAGCCTTCTCTTGTGCTTCCATGACGAGTGCTCGTAGTTCAGATTTCCAAGTGGAGAGATGATGAAGGCGAGAGTTTTTGTAGTAGCCTTCGATGAAGTCGGATGCGATGGATGTGTGAGCTTTGCGCCACTCTGGATTTGCCATGACCCGTTGAGCGTTTGGATTGGAGGTTGATGAGGCGTAACCTGGGACACGGCGGGCATCTTGTTCAGTTGAGGGATCGGTGGCATAAAGGGGCTCCGTTTCAACAACTGGAGCTTGTTTGGTGGTTTTGGTGATTTCGGGTTTCGATGCAGGTTGAATTTGGGGAAGGGAAGATTCAGGGCGTGGTATAGAGGAAAGAAATGCTTTCTGCTTGGCTGAATGTCCTTGACTGCTCTCCACCCGTTCGTTGGGTTTGAAGATATAATCCTTCCAAGGAAGGAGGGTGCCAGCCGAGACGCTATCCGTAAGCCATTCTGGTCGGGCAATCTTCATAGACTTAAATTCTTTGATTTTAGCGGGCGTTAAAGAACAGGTTATTATATGGGTTCTGAGATGGATGCTTCAGCAAAGGATATTTGAACCGAAGGTAGGGCACGTACACAATGCTCTTCTTATCTAAATAGGGTTGAAATACGCCTCCATGCTCCACGATTAGTTTTCTTAGTTCTTGTACAGACGGTCGGGTCCAGCCGTTTATCTGAATAACCGTTTGTTAGAATTCCAGAAATCAAGGAAAGTAGTGCACCAACATAAATAGCGATTCCTTGAAATATTCCAGACTTGATTGATTCGTTCGAGTTAGTTTTGTCTTCCAAAGCTTGATTCTGTATCTGAAGCTTCGCCCTCTTCCTCCTCATATATTCTCCAAACTGTCCAAAATGAGATGGTCCATAGATAGCATCGTCTTCTTGCACTGGCACTGGCTCAACTTCCGAGTATCCGCGTTTCAGGCCAGGCTGAGCAGGGGGTGGAGGGGATTCCTCAATCTCAATAGGGCTAGTCGCTTGCTGTCCTTGGTCATATTGTGGGATGTCGCCAGGTAATGTTGTACTCTGAAGGGCTTGCAAGAACTGAGAGTCATCTTCCCCAAAATAATCTGAAGAGCTCTGGGACTTCTCCGGTGATTTTGACATTATGAACGACTCATGTTGTGGGAATACTGAGCAGAGATAACCAGTAGTATTGGAGGATAGATGTGAGTCAAGACATGCTAAGCTGAGAGCTCATCTCCTAGTAGTGGTGTCACGGAAGATGGCTTCCATCACGTGATGTTACATGCGCCGCGTCTTGTCACAGGGCGTTGTCCCGAAGAGTCATACAGAATTTGAAATACAAGTCTATCTTACTAACCATTACG
The DNA here is from genome assembly GCA_027627405.1 of Leucocoprinus birnbaumii. NCBI lineage: Eukaryota > Fungi > Basidiomycota > Agaricomycetes > Agaricales > Agaricaceae > Leucocoprinus > Leucocoprinus birnbaumii. The sequence continues at coordinate 10,103 of JANIEX010000107.1, read as the reverse complement.
ATAGGTGAATGGGAATATCTGGGCCAAGATTATTAAGAAAATTGGAGGGCAAATTGGGGCAGCACGCGGTCATGGGCGCTTGCCGCGACTACTACGTTTGCAATTGATGCCAGTCAAAAACAAGCACAAATAAGATCATCACTCCCATCTCGGTCATCTGGGGACACTGGAAGGTATAAATAACCGTCAGCCGAGCTCGCCAGACTCCACTCACACAGTGCCTGGCAGCCCGTTCACATCTTGACCGCCATGCCAGGCGCGCTCGTGGCAATCTCAACGCCCCTCCTGGCCGTTGTGGTATACTACGCCCTCAAATTTACCTACGATGAGTCGACCTCACCATTCCGCAATTTCGCCGGCCCTCCAAGCTCGAACCCACTTCTTGGAAACTTCTTTCAATTATTCGATGCAGTGCGTATCATGCAAGAAAGACTGCACTGCGTTTCATTAACCGGGACCGTAGGGTCAATTAGATTTGCACAGAAAATGGATTCAGGAGTATGGATCGACGTTCAAGTACAAGGGCCTCCTCAGCGTAGGTCTCATCACCTTTCCTTCTCATTCAACACTCAGCCTGATGCTTATTTGCCAGCGGAGTCGTCTCTTCACCTCCGATCTCAAAGCTATCAATCATATTCTCATGAATAGCTATACGTATCAGAAACCAGAGGCGGCAACCTACAGTCTCAGGAGATCTTTGGGAGAAGGTCTGGGTCTCCAAATTTTACTCTACTTGTACTGACTTGATTTAAGGCGTTCTACTTGCTGAGGGAGATGCGCATAAAAATCAGGTTAGAGGGCCTCAATGACCTATTGAGTCAATTCGTTATCTCATCTCCACCTCCCATAGCGCAGAGTCCTGGTACGTCCCTATACCACACTCTTCGCAAATTGTCGTTGACGTTTGACGCTCTCAGAACCCAGCATTCGGTCCGCTTCAGATCAGGGAATTAACTGTGACATTCTTTGAAAAGGCTATCCAAGTACGTCTACTGAGACATCGGAAAACCCACCGTATCTGATGTGATTTATAGCTGAGAGATGCTTGGGCCGCTAAACTGCAAACGGGCGATGGAACGGCTCGGGTCGATGCTCTATCCTGGCTCAGCAAGGCTACGCTGGACATCATCGGGGAAGCAGGTATGCGACGTTTAAATTTTACCCTTCACACTTGCTCACCAGTCATCGATAGGATTCGGCTATGATTTTGGCTCCCTCACAGAGGATCCAAACCACCGTAGCGAGCTGGGAGAAGCCTTCGAAATCATGTTCAAAGTGGGAACCAGGCCCAGTCTCCTTGCGCTTTTGAGGGGATTAATCCCAATATTGCGCGTTCTGGTATGTGTGAACTCGGCCGACTTTTACTGCAGCTCATTACTGACTGTCGTCGTTATAGCCAGCGGATCGTGATGCTGAGACTAAGAAAGCTAAGCAAATCATGATGCGGATCGGAAAAGAATTGCTTCAAGAACGCAAGAGCGATTCCACAGCAGCAAAGATGGGATCTGGGTCTAAAGATCTTCTCTCACTGTTGGTTCGTGCGAACACCTCTCCAGGTTTACCCAGCAGCCAGAGAATGAGCGACGAGGAAGTCGTAGCGCGTAAGGTCTTGTATCCTCAGTTCACTCTTTTGCTAACTCTGAGGCGCAGAAATTCCTACATTTATTGTCGCCGGTCACGAAACTACAAGGTGTGCTCTTGCCCAAGGCTGGTCGCCTGTGTCTTTCTAATTCTAAAGAAACGTTTAGCACAGCGACTTCTTGGGCGTTATACGCTCTAACAAAACACAAGGATGTCCAAGCCAAACTACGCGAAGAGCTACGCCAAGTTTCCACGGATAATCCTACCATGGATGAACTCAACTCCTTATCGTATCTCGACGCTGTTGTCAGAGAGGCCCTCCGACTTTATGCTCCCGTCACGTCAACTTTACGGGTTACTACAAAGGATGACGTCATTCCATTGGATGAACCAGTGGTAGATCGAACTGGGAAGACACATGATCACCTTGAGTAGGTATAATAATTCTTTCTCGTGGTTGTAAGCTTCTGACAGTTGTTTGAAGGATTAAAAAAGGACAAACTGTGATGATACCTATAACTCTCATCAACAGTTCAACTAAAATCTGGGGAGAAGACGCTAAAGACTTCAAGTAAGCACATCTCTCCTCCACCATATCTCCATTCCTTAACCTCACCACACCACCTAGCCCATCTCGTTGGACCTCCACACCGTCCTCTGCAGGAAGTATCCCAGGGATCTGGGGCAATCTAATGACTTTCTTAGGTGGTCAAAGAGCATGTATCGGTTATCGATTCTCTCTAGTCGAGTACGTTTTCCTCCTTCATTCCCTTTCCTCCTTCCTCATGCGTGTTGTGTAGGATGAAAGCACTTTTGTTCACGTTACTTCGAGCGTTCGAATTCGAACTCGCAGTACCGCACGATGATATTGTACCAAAGTCGGAAGTTGTTACGAGACCTGTGTTGAGGACTGATCCGAATAATGCGAATCAGTTGCCTGTGATTATTAGGGCTGTTTCAGTGGATGTGTAGGAGTAGGGGAAAATAATATTAGTGCTAGTTTAATGACGTCATGTTCAGCTTGACATGGTTCAACGCTCCGGATGACGGCGAACATGAAGGTCCCGCTCTAACAGGCTCTAATGCCAAGCTGACGCAGTGACGGTGTATCATTGCCATGAATCATCTGTACATCTTAAATCGGGTGGTTGCGGCAGCCTGATGCAGCTGACGCCATGGGCGTCCAGTATGTTCCCACGGGAATTAACGAGAGTCTCGCGCTGCGAAGAGACCTTGCTCTCGCTCACCTTGGCCAAACCAGCATGCAACTCTTGAAAATGTCTTGTCGAACAATTGAATCGGCTAAGGCCGTTCACTCACTTGCAGACCCGATAACAGGATAAAATGCGCCGACTTTCATACTTTCACCACAGACGCGTTATTCGCGACGGAACAAACCTCATCAGCCAATTGACTCATTTCGGAAGTCCTCGCTTCGCTTTTGCAGCGTACAAGCCCATGCCCAAGGCCAAAACGATCGTTTCAACTATCTTAAGCTCCAAAATATCAATGTCCCGTGTTCCGCGCTAAGAGGGCCATTGGTGATGACGAAAATGACTGTGGCAATGATACTACATCATTCTTCCATGAGTACTTAAAGACGCCACCGCCTAGACTCCGAGTCTTCTTCCAACCAACGTCCTGTCACACATGTCCATTTCACGAGTATCTACTCCTCTAGGAGCGACTGTTGCTTTGTATTTGATTTACAAGGCTTATGATGCTTTGAATCGATATCTTACTTCGCCTATGAGGCATTTACCTGGTCCGCCGAGTTCAAGTATATTGTTGGGGAGTATGAAGGAGATGATGCTTACGGTAGGTAGTTGCTTCACTTTGGCTGTTTCTTGGTACTTTTGTATTCTAACACTTTTTTTCGCAGGATCCGAATATAACGCATGTTCGCTTGGTTGAAGAACACGGGACGACGTTTAAATTCAGAGCTGCGTTCGGTGTGGGTTGTGTCGACATTTCTTGGTCCATTCAGGGAATTGACTTGCGTTCCTTATAGGATGAATGGTTGTTTACTGCAGATGTCAAAGCAATTAGCTATATCCTGAAAAGAGATGCAGGAAAGTGGCAAAAACCGACAACTTTTGCGCGGAATCTTATCGATTTGCTTGGGCCTGGTGAGTACCTCTTGGAAGACTAAACCTTCCAGTGCCTTATTTCTGTTTCTAGGGCTCGTGCTTGTCGATTCCGATGTCCACCGCAAACAGGTATGGATACCAGCTTTTCTTCAACCGCACTAAGTAACAGTTGGTCCTTACTGCTGTGTCGCGATAGAGGAAAATTCTAGTAAGCCTGCAGCCCTCAAGCCCGCTTTTCCCTGCTTAGCTTGTCATTCATCAGAATCCGGCCTTTTCCCCTCACGAAATTTAAAACTTCACTGAAGTATTTGTAGACACATCCATCAAGGTATTCTTACCCCAAACCTCTCCGTCGAAGCTAACTCATCTTTTCCCTCAGCTGAAAGACATGTGGTCATCTCAAATCCAGCAAAACAACGGAGAAGCAAAACAAATTGATGTCCTATCCGGACTTTCTCGTGCAACTCTAGAAATAATTGGGGAAACAGGTTGGTTGAATACTCCGGACTTGGTCGAGCATTCACGGTTGACATAAACAAGGATTTGGTTATAAGTTCGACTCCTTGTCTGAGGACGGGAGGAACGAGCTCCATGAAGCTTTCAAAATCATGTTCAAAAGCGGTGCTAAACCTGGTTTAATTCGACTTATCAAGTCAGTTATTCCGGCAGGAGAGCGTTTTATTGTGAGCCCACTTTCACTACGACCAAACATCCCATTGCTCATTGATCCTCTCATCTAGCCTTCCGATTTTGGTGCGGAGAAAGAAACAGAGAGAGCTAAGGCGACTATGAATCGTATTGGGAAGGCGCTCTTAAAGGAACGGGAGTCTTCTTACGATCCGCAGATTTCTGAACAGGAGAAGTATGAAGTGAGAGATATTCTATCACTTCTGGTTCGAGCAAATGCTGCTGGGGCGAATGATCATCGCTTACCGGAGGATCAAGTACTAGCTCGTACGCGACTCTGAGATTTTGATGCCTTGAATCGAAGTCTCATTTAATTTCAAGAGATTCCGACTTTCATTGTTGCTGGACACGAGACGACAAGGTTAGCTGATGAATTCCTTCATGAGAATAAGTTTACTGATACCTTTTGATAGCACAACCACAGCATGGGCTCTGTTTTCTTTAGCACAGGATCTGGCAATGCAATCGAAACTGCGCGATGAGTTGCTTGCGGTCGCAACCGGGAACCCTAGCATGGAAGAACTAAACTCTCTTCCCTTCCTTGACGCTGTTGCCAGAGAGACCTTCAGACTTCATGCTGCCGCACCCAGTACAATGCGTCTCCCGGTGGAAGATGATGTCTTGCCGCTGCAAACGCCGGTTGTTGATACCCTGGGTAATAAGCATGCTGAGATAAGGTGAGTTCGCCTATTGCATATCACCACCAAGCTCACTCTTTTATGATGTGCCAGGGTGCGGAAAGGCCAAGTTGTCCTGATGTCATTAGCAACGGTTAATCAGCTACAATCTATTTGGGGAGAGGATGCTGGGAAATTCAAGTGGGTTGAAACCACTGCAGTCTAGTCCTTCGCTGACAAGTGTATTCTACAGTCCCGAAAGATGGAAGTCACCCCCCGAAGCAGCTATGGCAATTCCTGGTGTATGGGGTAACGTGCTCACCTTCCTTGGAGGCCCACGCGCGTGCATTGGATATCGATTTGCTATCATCGAGTGAGTGGGTCTCTCCTCTAACTAATCCCAAAACTCATGGTTTCGTAGAATGAAGGCCCTGCTCTTTACGCTACTTCGAGCCTTCGAGTTCACATTAGCAGTTCCAACTAGCGATATTATCAAGCAGAGCGAGTTTGTTATTCGACCTCATTATAAAGGCGATAGCTCAAACTCACTTCCTCTACTTGTCCGCCCGGTCGCTGATTGATTCTCGGTGATCTCTCGCGATTCTTTTCCTCGTATGTTTGAGGTTTCGGTTTATATTGATTCAACCCCTGCTCTATTTACGATATGCTCAATCCGACCTCTCTGTGACTGCTCGTAATTCCAGAAGATAACAGTTTCAAGGATTCTGATCAGTTCATTCCGGATGTGGTTATCTGAGGTCGATTGACTGGTCATGAATGCTGATGTTTACCATCCACTTATCCCGCTACTCTCGAGATCACTTACATACTTTTAACTTGGCAGCGCTCAACTAGGCTTCATTGAATAGGTGCCCTAAGCGCATTTACTGCGGGAGGATGCTTATCACTACCAGCGGTCTATTAAGTAGCCAGCATGAACTTATAATGTTCATGCTGTGAAGCTTCTCCCTTCGCCCCTATCGCTCTTCTACCCAGACATTATGCCATCTTCTTTCCAGCTCCTCGCTTCGGGTCTTGTTGGAGCGCTGGGATGTTATGTGCTCATCCAGCAAATCACTGGTCGGCGAGCGCCCAGGTCGCCGATTCAACTCCTTCCCGGCCCTCCAAGCGCTAGCATGTTCTTCGGCAACAGTTTGCAGATTCTGAAATCTGAGGTAAGCGACTACGTCAAAGAGTATCTGACATATGGGACCTCTTGGCGAAGAACAACCTCCTCTTAACGTTTATCTGGTGATAGGATCAAGTGGAATTGCATCGTCAATGGGTCAAGAAGTACGGACCAACAATAGTATATAAAGGAATATTTTGGGTGGGTCATTTTTTAACTCAACATCACTGTGCTGATGAGCAGCGCGCAGCCTGGCGGTCGTATCTACACCTTAGACCTGAAGGCAATCAATCATATCCTAATGAATTGCTACACCTATAAGAAACCTGACTTCATCACCCATAGTATTCGAAGAGTGGTTGGCGATGGTGTGCTCGCTCTTCCTTGCATTTAACTGAGAAATTCTGAGTGAGGAGTCACCAGGTATATTGTTCGTGGAGGATGATGTACACAAGAAGCAGGTAAGAAGCAAGAAGCTACGTCCAAGGCGCCCCAGTAGGCTGACCGTTTGAACGCACAGCGCAGAGTCATGGTGAGATATCAAGTTGTTACGGTCGCCCGACATGCTGATTGACAGTGTCGAGTATAGAACCCGGCGTTTGGTCCAATGTATCTTCGAGAGCTAATGCCTATTTTCATTGAGAAGGCGATTCGGGTAACTCCATAATCTCTGAAACACAGAGCAAAAATTGAGATCAACCATGTAGCTTAGAGACATTTGGATTGCGCAGGCAAAAGTAAATGGCGGAGAAGCAAGAATCGATGGTCTTTCTTGGCTTTGTAAAACCGCACTAGATGTCATCGGTGAGGCAGGTACGTTACATTAGACACCTCGTCAGCCTACCACCACAACACCGACACTCTTGCGATTTCAGGCTTTGGATATGACCTCGAGGCGCTTTCTGAAGATCTTGGTCACGAAAATGAGCTATCGCAGGCTTTCTCCCGTATATTCAGGGTTGGTGCAGGAGCAACGCTTTCGACATTCATCGCAATACTGCGCGGAAAATTCCCAATTTTGCGGTTTCTGGTTAGCAAGCTCTCAGATTAGTAACGCTGCTTTCTAACACCATTCAAGCCTGCAGATGGTGACGAAGAAAGAATGAAGGCAAGAAACATTATGTTCGAGATAGGGAGAAAGTTATTACAAGAACAAAAGCGTGAAATTGCCCCTTCGGCATTGGTGAAGTCGGCGCATGGTTTGAGTAAAGGAAAGAGCCTGTTATCCCTCTTACTCCGTGCCAACACCAGTGATGATGTACCAGATCATCAAAAGCTTACTGATGAAGAGGTTGTTGCACGTGAGTTCCCTCAAATGATCTCGGCCAATGAACACTCAATCGGCGTGCTGCTGTCTGTAGAAATCCCGACATTTATCTTAGCCGGACATGAGACGACAGGGTGAGTGATCACATGCCTTAAATGGGGGAAGGACAATATTAAGGCTGCATATTAGCACGGCAACATCTTGGGCTCTTTATGCGCTCACGAAGAACAAAGATGTTCAGGTGAAACTTCGAGAAGAACTGCTGACAGTTTCTTCGGACAATCCATCTATGGATGAACTCAATGCTCTGCCTTATCTCGATGGTGTTGTTCGTGAGACACTGCGCCTACATGCCCCAGTCTCGACAAACTCGCGCGTAGCAACTATGGATGATGTCATTCCTCTGGAGAGGCCTGTAACAGATCTCAATGGTGAAATGCACCACTCTCTTCGGTAAGAATATCTCATCGTCTGAAATATGGAGAAACTGAGGATCGAACAAACCGAAATCAAGGGTTTCGAAAGGACAAAATATCGCGATTCCAATCGTTCTAATCAATACCTCAGAAGAAATCTGGGGAGAGGATGCACTAGAATTCAAGTAAGACTAGCTTAACCGTATCACGCTATTTTATGACAAATCTACTAGCCCTTCGCGATGGGCATCAGTACCGCCGACCGCTAGAAATGTTCCAGGTATTTGGGGGAACATCATGTCCTTCTCAGGCGGACCGAGGGGGTGCATCGGATACCGATTTTCCTTGTTAGAGTAGGCTCTTATCACCTCCAGTTTTGACGAGAAAGAGCTCACTACAGAACTCTAGGATCAAGGCGCTTCTATTCACGTTAATTCGTGCTTTTGATCTCGACCTTGCAGTACCTCCCTCGGATATCCTACAAAAGCCAGAGGTAGTGACGAGACCAGTTCTGAAAACAGATCCAAACCATTCAAACCAGCTGCCTTTGATCGTGCGCCCGCTGGAATTGTGATTGTAGCGGTCATTACTACATGCTTTAAACACCGTCATACCCATGAACATCCTGTTCAAAGTCGGGTTGTGACCCCGGAGTTCTCCAAGTTGTAATCCGCCACTCTAGTCAGATTTGCGGAACAAGCAGTTTACTAGAATGATTTTGCCCAGGTTGTCCATGCGATTACCTTGCTGGTTGCATGAATCATGGTTGTCGTGGCGAGCATCTATATGAACGCATAAAATATGCACTATGTACATCAGGCCTTGTACAGAGTTTCTGAGTGCCAAGGCTGGGTGCTTCCTGTCATCCGGGACCTGCAACAACTTACATTGCCTGGTCAACGGTATCGGAAAACTGGCAACTGACTGTCGTCTGTCTGTCAACCATTCCAGCATGGACTCGGCAGGGTCCGGCAGCCTGCTCCCGCCCCTGCCGGGCATCATGCCGCTTCCCGGATCACATTAAGTACTCAGACCTACACCTCTTACTGCAGTCCTTTCTAAAAGTTGCAAAATGCGACTTTCATGAAGGGCAACNTTCCACTACTATCATCAAATTACTTTTCCTGTTGNCGTGGTAGTAACACGATGACCATGCCTCTATGGTGACTCTCCGAGCTTCAAAGCGTCTTGGCAAATCACTTCCACTGGTACTATACACCCTCCGATTGCACCCTCCATTACAGCGCTCCATTACTTCCATACACACTACATCTCGTGTTTGAGAGCAACTCTCCGCTGCTACGCGCTTTAATGTGAGAGAAAGAATGAAGTTCTCGATTTCTATGGCTTGTTCGGATCTATCGCTCGACGTAATTTTTGATCGAAGTTCGAGCCCTACTACCTATAAAACCCTATTCTCTTCGCAAAATGGATCTTCAGAGTGCCTGGTGCATTTTCTCTACAACATACAACAACCTCATAATAGGGCTGGTCCCACCTACTAGTAATCTCTTGAATCATGCGAATTAAGCCTGGCTTTGTACTTCTGGCAAGTCTTGCCGCTGCTGGCACGATCTCTGCCCTTCCTTTGGTTAGCCTGCTTTCATTAGTGTTAATCAATACTTGAAGCTCAATCATCGTGTTACCTAGAATGGGCCCGCCGAAATCATGGAGCGCGATTCTGGCGTCAACTCATCAGATCCAGGTCGTAACGTCGAAGCTGACGCTACGCACTCGGCCCGAGAGCCTCTCTACAATCATTTCGAATCTCGTGGCTACCAAAATCTCAATGCTCGAGAAAACAGCGAATACCCCACTCGATTTGATCACGGTCTGGGACGATAAGGGCATGGCAACATGATACCAGAACGTCTACGAGGCTCTAGACCAAACAACAACCTAAAGGACTCCGAGTCTGATTCTTATGGCCATCACTTCCGTGGGTCTCATCACGGTGAACATCGGCCGCAAGCAGAATGGATGCAGCATCCTCGCACTGGTGGCCAATGGGGCCACCGAAACTTCCATCCCTTTGTACGCTGAGTATTTCATTTGTTGATTCGAAAACATCAGAGCTGATTTGGACATTCAAGGACTACCAGTCTGGGAGAAGAGGTCGAATCGCTCAAGGGCATGTAATACCTCCTCGTGCAGTTAAATCAGGTCGGTCCCTATTTAGATCCAATACCCATGAATGTCCTTGAATGCTTTGTCCTAGCCGACCCAAAACGTCGTCCAACCCAATCCAAAGCTAAGCCCCCAACATCACCGCCAAAACCTGCTCCTCCAGCGCGGCCGCCGAAGTCTGCTCCTCCA
>JANIEX010001069.1:0-14012 GCA_027627405.1 Leucocoprinus birnbaumii | reverse complement strand
TCGGTTTCCATGTCCTTCAGGGTCTTGAGCTGCTCGCGCCAAGCATCTACGGCATCTTTGTATCGACGAAACGCATCATCCGCACTAGAAAAGTCGCCAGATATAGAGGTCAAAACTCTTGAGACTGGTTGACCCGCGGCAGCAGCAAAGGCAGAAAGTGAAGCGAGGGATGCATGTGAGGAATCAAGTAAAGATTGAAGTTGCTTCGAGTAGTCCTTCTCGTGGGATATTAAGTTGGAGAGTAGACGGGAGTCTGATGGTCTATGGACCATAGGATCGCCTGATGACTCTGGTTGAGGTTCCTTTTCTTCTACCTTCTGTCCGTAGAACCACTTTAGCATGGTATCTGGTAAAGAAGCGTCAAGCGGTTTACCTTGGCTGGTGCTATGTCTTGTTTACTATGCTGAGAATGCGCTCCTCAGTCTCACTTCTTATTTGGGATTTGCCCGCGTCTCCCACGCTGACTGATTGGTGACATCATCATCGAGTGTTTTGTTGTTCGTTGATGAGCACTGCTTATGCGGCATGTCCCGATCAGATTCTGGGATCAACATTCAATTCGGTGGAGCAAGCCTGAGCGCGATTCAGCGCCCTTGAAGGGCTTGATGAAGGTGTTGAACCGATTTGAGGGTATTCGTCGTACATGTAGGTAGTGGCTATACGGATCCTACTGGGATGACAAGCCCTTTTAGCAGAGACAAGCCAAAACCTATGCTAACGCGAAGTTGATTCCCCTTACACTGTAACACTGACGATGGCTTAATTCAGCGCTTGACCCGTAGAATTAGGCAAACTGAGCGACGGCTATTCGTATTTACTGAAAGTCCTCATGTTCATCCGGGGAGCGGTGATAGACATTGAGACATGACCAATCGAGCCAAGACGCCTTCGCCGAACATATAAACCAGTCTTCGCAATTATGGTGACTCTAACCGTCGTTTCCGGTGTTCCTGCGAACTTGGTATTGACCGATGTACATGTTGTTGATATGGGATATGCACAGGCAAAGCTGTATCATTAAGTCACTGGACAGTCGATAGACGGAGCAGAATTGGATCTAAATACGAGAGCAGAAGTGGCTGCAATGGCGGCCCGAGCTTCAATTTGTCCAAGAAGATTAAACTAGAAATGTCGACTTCGTCTCCTGTATCCCTTGCTTGCCTAAATTGCTCATCTGCGCACTTGAGAGGGTTCATCTACACTGACTACTGCTCTACAAACAAAGGATAGAACAAGAAGTAGTAAGCACCAGTTGCCGATCAGCAGATCAAGGGAGAAGAGCAAAAACCGAGTCGAAAACGGTAACCAGATGAATAACCGCTGCATATGTGTTTACAAACCATTGGTCTCAGGGCCAAGCACTCTCAAATGTGGACACTGACTTGGGTAAAAGGCTCTAGAACTACTACGATGTAATTTTGGTCAGTTGATTCATCTGAATATTGACACTCCTCCACAGGAGCACTCACTGTATCGGGATCAACAATCTGACTTCTGAAAGGCTTTGACGCTGAGTTTTTTTACGGGATCACACAACGCTTGAGGCACTGACCGTGGAAGACAAACACTTGGATGAATTTTGGACAGCAAACAGCAGTCATTCAACAATACAAGCAGAAGACCCGCAAACGGTTGCATCTGATAATTAATTGCGTGCCGTGTTACAGCGGCCTTGACCTTGTGAGCTCATTGGGTGCTTCTGCATTCGCAATGCGCATTGCCAGCAAGAAAGCCCAAAAAATCCCAGAAGTCAATTATGGGGCAGAAGAATGAAAGCAATACCATGCTTTCATGCTTCGAGCACCCCAATGAACGCACGGCTTCGGTTCTTTGGAGACTGTCGGGACCTCTCTATTTTGTTTGGTGGAAGGTGGCTGTGGTGTCAAATGCAAAATAGCGAGCCATTGGTTAAGTACGAGTACATGCTACGAAAGCGGAAGTTCAAATTATCTGTAGTGGGTGTTACCCTGTGTTACCGCACTGGGCAACGGCCTATAGAACCGGGAGCAAGCGTACACTGGTGTGCACTGTGCAGTGACGCAACCGAAGTGGTTTCGATTCACACGGAATTGGAGCATTCAGATTTACCAGCCAATCATTGCTTTGTTTGTCCTTATGTACGATATTAAACTTTTTGATGGAATTATGCAGCAGGAGAAACCCTTGTCAAGCAAGGGAACCTACCTGAGCGTTATAACTACATTGTATGACATCATAGCTCCAGAACCGATGTTCGATGACCACACTAATCATCATGACTCCAGCGGAGCATAATCTGACCTTGCGAACATAAGGTCCAAGTAATACGGCCCGGCCATAGGCTGATGGAGGATAGAGACTGCGTGGTAAACTCGGTCGAGGGAGAAGCCAACATGGCTGAACGAAATTCGCGATCACTGTATTTGATGCAGTCATCGTTAGTAATCCTCGACCTAAATCCGAAGCCGTTGAAGTACTGCTTTACTTACATCTCAGACTGTAAGCAGTCGGGAGGGACGAGTGATAGGTTGTATCGACCCCAGACTCCGAGCCAGTCCTAGCGTGTGTATATGAATGGAGGTTCCAGCGCTTCGCTTGAAGACCGCTTTTTGGTCCGAGGACCTAGAATCAGTTGATCGTGAATATGGGGTCGAGATTTCTGTTAGTGCAGAGAGGTGGCGTTGACTGAGCACATGGAGCTCGCCAGCTATCATCAAACCACTTAGCATCTCGGGTATCGCGGAAATGTGATGTATAGAGTAGCGCTTGATTAACCTCCCAGTTAATTAATTGTTCTGAAATTGTTCTGAGGATTTAGACAGGAGGAAAGACGTTATGCTAGTAAAGTTCACGAATCGTATGAATTACTACCCCTGACTTCCTTTTCCTCCTCTATACCATTCCCCAATCAGAAACGGAAACCACGTTGAGTCGAAGCATGAGTTCTCACCTTCTATTTGCTTCACGGGACCAGTAAACCACTTCCGCGCAGAAATTAACCAAAAGCCAGTCGAATAAACCACCACAATTGCAACAGCAACTATAGCGTAATTTAAGGTTTGCGAGTTTACAGGCTAGAATAAAGGATTGTCAGCATCCCTAAGAACCAAGCATGCAGTGGCTTACGTTGATCTGAGGAAGGATGAACACGATTGAAATGAAAGCAATCCAAGTGATGGCGCCAACAGCCACGACGTAAGAGAATTTTCCGAGGTGGAAAGGTCCCCGTTGAAAGCGGTCTCGATAGACAACTCGAAGTGCAATCGGTATACCTTTTCCATATTAGATTGATATCTTGGGCTTGGAGGGAGATAATCACCATATGAAATGTAGAGACCAATAGTGGCGATTGAGGTAGCTGCTGAAAAAGCGACAGAACTCCCGAGACTAGGCAATCCAAGAATGAAACTCAGCGTGCATGCAAGCCATACTGTTTCCAGATTCCAACCACATTAGTCTATCAAAGCTTATATGTCGACCAGTGATTTGCATACCTGTGCGAATCGGAGACTTCCATCTATCGTCGACCTTAGCGAGGAATCGATGGCCCGGTATACCGCCATCCCTCGCGAAGGCATACATCATTCGCGAGTTCGACGTAATGGAGAACGTGCTGGATCATACGAGGTTAGTCGAACGATTCTTAGCGAGCGTTGAAGTGCCCTAACGAACCCGCAGAAATACATTGCACCGATGACGATAACCTGTGCATGGAGATGAATGGCTCTATTCATAGTTGAGGTGATAGAAATACTGACCATCAGCACAATGGCACCATTTTCGCCAACAGTGTCGATGAAAATCTGTGTAACAGGTTGACCCGTCTCCGATGATATTGTACGGTCTAGATCTTGGATTGAAAAGAGTAGGCCGAGAATGAGGAACCAGCCGAGAATCGCAGACACTCCTATTGCCATAATAATGCCAATGCTGCCTGACATAGCTGCATTCTTCGTCTCCTCAGTCATCTGTATTACGGTTTAGGTCGATTGAGAATGAGAGTGGTATACAAGGACCCACATGAGCAGACGCATCGAAGCCTAAGATAAGATGGATCTAAGTACTTCTGCTGTTTAGTGTAATAAGTAAGATCAACAACTTACCAGTTAATGTATACTAATTTGATAGTATGAATCAGAGTCCCGAAGCATGCCAAATTACACAAACCTACCTGTGCCATGAGAACCTCAAGCAATGTACCTCAGCACTCAAACAATATCTATGCTCCAAATACTCGACTCACTCCGATAACAACGACATACGCATTGCTCGCTCTGCTCCCCCAACCAACACTCCCATCGACTCCTGTCCCATCGATAAACGTTTGAAATACAAACTTTCCAGATTGGTGAGTAGGTGCCTTTGCCAGGATAGCAACGACAAGCGAGAATGTTCCGATAGCATGCCACCATATCGAAACATTATTGAGATGATGTAGGAGGTGTACGCCAAACGTGTTGATGAGACCCTGGGTGACTAGAACGGCAGCGTATACCCCGATTGTTGTTTTCGGTGTGGGTACGAAGCTGGTCTTCAATGTGCAGGCTGTAGAGAGGAAGTTGGCACAAGCAAAGCTTATAGGGTATCACACCATCTCAGAAACTTCTTTTTGGCGACACAGAGGAATTAACTCTTTACCTGATGCCCGTGGTGACAGCCACTTGACCGAGGAGGTTAAACCACCCTAAAACGTACACATTATATGATTCAACTCGAGAAGAGTGACATCCACTTACCAGTTATCCAGGACGCAAGGGCCGCGTCTTTGGGGTTTGATAGCATAGCTGCCCAGAAGTAAGGCCCGCCCGAAGTTGGATGTGCACTGGGAGATCATCTGTTGGGGTTCCATAGAAGGATTTGGCTTCATACCTGCATACTTCTTGTAGGGGTGCACAAGAGGATCCAGAGCTAAATGAGATTTAAAATGGCGACTCGAAGAAAGAATGAACCCCACCGGCCATTGCTAGGCCGACCAGCATGGTACAACATGCTATACAGGCTCGGCGTTAGGAGGTCATTCATCAAAAATCCCAGCCACAATCTTAACGCTTACCCGCCACGACCCAGCCCCACACCATAACTGCGGGACCACCGGTATTCTAAGATGCCGGTTAGCCTCCAGTTGCGTTGAGATAGAGAGCATCCACCAAGCCGTATAGAAACAAGGAAGGAATCCCGGTAATGACGGAGATGATAGAGAACGAAACCTGTTGTCGAGAATAAATCGTGAATACCAGTGCGATGTCGAACTAACTAAGATCACACACCCCGAAGTTTTGCAAGAGGCCAAGTTCTCTCCTACAGTAACAATTGAGCGCGATTTCTTTTGCGAACGCTCAGAACGCACTTTAGTTCCTGTTTATATCCCATACGAGCCAGCTCTGCCTCATCTCCTTGCTGAATCCTCCCGCCTTCAATCGTGGCTTGAGCAGATTCGCGACTTGTAGACTTCTCCATGAGTGTGGAGGGGGCCGGAGCTCGGGAAGCTTTCAGCTAGCTCATACTGGTGCTATCTGGCTTTAAATACTGTGTCTCAAACGACTGGGGTTAACTTTACCGATGCCCTTCTCACGATGATAAGAAGCTCCTGTCCAAAGGGTTTAATATGGCATCCTAACCGCACGCATCAGCAGGTATTCAGGAGAGCTCCTTCAAGCGGTACGAAGCATGCGATCACAATCGTCTCTTCAGGGTCAGATCAAGACCAAGGCTATGAACGCTGCAGATAGAGGTTCTGCATGAGGGTCGAGGAGGTGAAGATGACGCCCTGGCAATGAAAAGTAAAAAATTCAATCCGAGGTCAGCGGAAAGCTTGTATATTGATATAGGATAAGCGCTCGTTTTGGGAAGAAAGGCCAACTGTGCTTTGGCTGGTTGTATCACCGTAGAATTGACCTTCAAACTGGATTTCACCATTTGGTTCATGTATTCTTGTACAATATGAACACTGTTAATAGACCTGCTTAGCTCAAAACTGAGAAATCGTAAGCGAGGGGGCCACAGTAGGCTTTTCCTGGTGTATAACACGTGTCATTCTAGGGTGAAGATATTGGTGGATAGAACACGCAGGGCAGGCAAGGTATGCTGGGAGAGCCGGACGAGAAAGGGACTCACTCGCATCCAAGCCCAATTCGTTTTACGTCTAGCATTCGAGCCTTTGGGCATGATGACGAAGGAAACGACGCACAGATCGGGGGATGATGGATGCATCACCAGCTCTCATGCCCATCCGAAGCTCAAATGTTTTGACTTGGGAAGTTCCAGGTCAAACGACAGGTCATTGATCGAGCGCTATTTGACTAAGAAGTCAACATCTATCTCAAGAAAAATCGTCCCGAAAGACTATGAGGCCAACTCTAGCAATAGATATAGGGAATATTGCACCCAAGATCGAGTTTTGTCTGGCCAATAATGTTGATAGTGAGAGTCACGGGGTAAGATGTGAGATGGCGGTGGTTGAGCCATTTTACGCAAAATTTGAACTGGTCGTGAAGCCATGGTCGCCTGAGTGACAAGGAGAAAGTGTTTTACAAGGGCAGCAGCACCGATTTGCATCGTTGGAATCCTGGATGATGAACTTTTGGAAGAGGATGGACTGTGGGAAAGTATCGTAAGCGTATGAGTCTTCGCGATCAATTATGATCGAGTCAATTGACGACCTATGATCCGCACCGCCATCTTCATCCTTGACCACCTTCACTATATCCTCATTGCTGGAAGACATAAAACCTAGTATAGTGTTGGGATGGGTGCTTACTACGACGAAATCGAGATTGAGGATATGGCATGGGACCCAGAGAAACGAGTCTTCCATTATCCATGTCCGTGCGGAGATCGTTTCGAAATCTCGCGAAAACAGTTGGCCGACTACGAGGACATCGCGACATGCCCGAGCTGTAGTCTTATAATTAGAGTTGTCTATGATCCTGTGAGTACCTACCGTACCGCCTTATTGCTTTGGCTAGAGTCTCCCTTCAGCTGGATTACGAAGATGATGATGAAGAAGACGAGGATGGTGAAGGGGAGTCTGAAGAGGCTGAAGATGATGGTGATAGTGATGGTTCAGACGATGACAGATTTGAGGATGCCCTCGAGAACCTGCACATTAGCGATGGATCCGTCCGTCCTATACCAGTGGCGGCCTGAGAGCATCAGTAATTCGCCGGTCAATAACAAAAGGTGTGCACTGTTCTTTATTGTACTTTCTCTGCCTCTAAATCCCATTAAATTATGTCAGTATCACCTCCAGGAGTGCTGGAACCAATATTAATTTAGGATATGGTGCCTACTCTATACCATTTGTGGTTGTTCTCGCTACAGCGTCCCGCTTCTGATGATTAGGAGCTTCGACGTATCCAACTCTCATAGTGACTTCTTCATGTGTGTTGATAATTCGTTTCACCCCTGCTTGATTAATACACTAGTCAATTTTCAGACTCAACGGTCCCACACCAGTTTCCTACCTCTTGGATGGTTGTTATTCGGGCTATGCCCTAGCTGATGGTTCTTTCCCCGAATTAACTTATAGTCCCAGCCTACGCTTATTTTGGGTATGCTGCGAAGATGGAGTGATAGTTGTATACTCTGGGAATTTTGAATCGGGACCCGGGGTAACGAGAATGGGAACAAGTTCCCAGCAAAAACCAAAGCCTGGGTGCAGTGACCGACAAAAAGGGTTTGATGTTGACACAGAATACTCTCCAGAACTTGCATAAAACGCCATGCTCGAAGTCTCCGCTCCATCCTCCCAAGACTTCGCTCGTTATCCGTGAATTCATGAACCTGACTTTATCGACATTGCCAGACAATGGACCCCTAATGTAAGGCGTCAAATTCGCATTGATTTCGCATTAATTGATTAAATCCTTACAACTTTGGGTGCACTTTCAGTCTAGGTCCACCCGTAAGCACACCCGTCCTAGCAATACAAGCTCCTGGAAAGGGCGATGCTTTCTACTTGATGTTAACATGATACCTAGATCGTCGGCGTAGTCCTGAACTGGTGGCTTTATGGCATCTTTGTGATGCAATACTGTATGTCTCAAATTAAGCCTCTACGAAATTGGCATTCCTCAGTCGTATTCGCGTTGTAGTTGTGTACATCAATAACGCCAACAAAGACGGGAATGTCCTTCGAGCAATAGGTGCTGAGTATTCTCTTTCATACTTTTTCTGCACCACATTTAATCCCTTAACAGTGCATGTTCTATTCATACTTGACACCGTCCAAAGCTTTATGGTGATGGAAGACATCTTCTTTTGGTTTGTTCGGAATTTTGGCAATCCCTCTGCCCTGTTGCAGTTCGACCTGTCGAGCCTTGATGGTCCGCTATTGGACGCTGTCATAACATTCATGGTGCAACTCGTATATTGTTGGAGGCTACGAGTCATGGGGAGGTGGAAAGTGCTGCCTATTCTTTGTGCACTGGTATGCGACCTATGACTTTTTTTCCAGTTCCTGAGGCTGATCAGTGAGATTCATCAGCTGGCCTTGCTCTCTTGTGTATGTGGGATGCTTGCGGGCATCCATGTAAGTTTGATCAACACTTCCTGCGTGATTTTGCTCAGGAATCACAGGGTATGATCCAAACATCACATCTGAAGGACGTAATATACGTGAGCATTGCTACATCGTGTAAGAACTGAAGAAATAAAGTAGAATTATCCAGGTCTGGTTATTGGCAGGGGCAATTACCGACATTGTCATCGCGAGCTCTATGGCCTATGTGGCACGTTCTCTTCGCCTCAATTTCTTTCTTCTTTGAACTCACCTAGTTTTTCTTTTGCAGCTTATAAAGTTCAGAACGACGCAGCCGAGCCCACATCCTAAAACGGTAGCCGTTGTCAAACGCGTCCTAGTAATAATCTTAGAGACGAACGCCTTGACAGGTGAGTCTCAATTACATTCTTTCCTCCACAACCCTGATCTCGACATCATAGCTACACTCGCGATCGCGCTCACAATTGTTTTTCTCATCCCATCGATCACACCTCCAGTGAGTCATTGTGTGCTTGTTCTACGCTTTTACTTATTGACTCCGATCTCACCTTCATAGAAAACCAACCTATATATCATATTGTGAGTACCAGGATATGCGATCCAAAACGTTTAACCCTGACCCACCTGATAGTGGTTACACACTCGGTAAAATGTATATGAAAATCCGTCATTTTCCCGACCCTCCTAGTCGCTCACACTCACTTCTTTAGGTATAGCAACGGCTTCATGGTTCTCCTGAATCAGCGCCTCTATATCCCCAAAGGAGATCTGGAAATACGTAGCACTGTAGCACCCCAAGTACCGCTAACTCTATCGCAGGGGCAGGTGTCTACTCTACACTGTAGGTCCATGAGGTCGGACGAAACATCCGAGTTTGAACTAGGAGAGATTCATGGTAAAACGAAGGGACGGGGCCAGGGCCTCCCTGAGTTTGGATGACTAGTGTCAGCGAAATGCGTACGTCCTTACAACTCAAACAGGAGCGTTCAACTAAACTCACGCAGATCTTGTTAGTAACAGTCTAAGTAAGCAACTCGGAAGATGAATGCCTTGGTCCCTTTCAGGGTCCTTGAGTGGCATCAGGCCCATACTTATGCTGTATGATTGCTACCTAGTAGCATCTGGCTTTCAGCCTTCGATCGAGGTTCTAGCCCAGCAGGGTCTGAGCAAAATATTCATAGGACTGTGTTAGTAGTTAGTATGGACTACCTACTACTGTGCTTCCTTATGGCTGTAAAACCGTCGCCAGCGCACAAGTACCCTATACGCACCCCCAATGCTCGTTGATTCCCGGCTACGGAAAATGATCAAGTTGAGTTTTTGAAAATGGAACGCATTCTCATTAGCTGTCATTCAGATCTTTCTGAACACATCATCTGCGCTGAATGGAGTCTGCCAGTTGAGGAATTCCGATTCATATCTCGGGAGAATACCGGCTCAGTGTGATTTCCATCGCACTCTTCATTGACCATCAATCACTGTCAGTTAGCCACGTCTATGGGGAGATTTCCTGTTCAAAGTTGACCCTAACTCTTGCTAAAAGCTGTCGAGACGACTTGTCTCACTTCGCTAGTGCGTGTTTTCTTAACCTGATCGTGGCATGGCAATTCGCTAGTTTCCTCACTCAAAACTACCTGTTGCTGATGGTGAGGGCTCAAATAACAAATATTGCACGGTAAGAATACAGCCGCTCCGATTGAAACATTCAAATTCTCGTCAAATTCTCGAGCTTGAAACTCCCTTCCTACTCTTTCTCCTTTCGTATTTGGTAAAGCGTAGTTATTACAACTATTACATGAAGACTTGAAGGCAAAGAAATCTCACTAAGTGCTCTTCTCGTAGTATTAAGCCCGATGCAGCCACTGCAGGTCATCAATCATCGATCAGAAATGGGCGAGAGGGGTCAAAAATGATCTCCTTCCTGTTCGAGATCAGGACCAGGGAGAAACCTGATGGTTGAGATCTGGTCACGATTGGTGCTAGCTCTGTCTGAAATAGAAATTGCGGGGCAGAACCAGTTGAACTCCTGACTCTTCCTTGTAACTGAGCCTCGAGTTATTTCTACTGATGGACTTGTTTGAGACGACCACTTTTCACGCTGATTCAGAAGAACCATAAAGCCATTGCTATACCTAAATCAGGTCGTAAGAAACTATCCACTGCGCCGGTGAACCAATAATCCACGTGGATTATTGAATACTTATCAAGTACTTTTCAAAATCGCAGACTCAATAATACGTGTGACTTATTGATTAATTATTGAGAAAAATATTTCAATAATACACCAGTATCATTGAATCTCAATTGAGTGTCGATTGAAGATATATCTATTTTGGGTACAAACAAGTAATCTTTTGATACGTCTCCAATATGTTCTACAGCTTATTGAAGACTTACCAAAACTGCGGTTTTGATAACTAACCAATAAGTCTTCTAACATGTTGAATATATATTGGTGGATAATGAAGTACATATTGATGTGTCAGGGTCAGATGTGTTTTAATTAATACCCGATTTGATATCAATACATTTTGGATGAGCAATCAATAATATCGTAGACTTATTGAAAACCAATTATGACATAAGATCACATTTTTTTATCAAATGTGTTTTCAGAAATATGCAAGTATTATTGAGATTCGAGACTCCAATAATGTCTCAGTATGTCACAGGAATTATCCAAATGCTACTGAAATTACATTGCAAGTCAGGTGCAAATCCTAAGTCTCCAAATCCTCAAAATCTTGAATTACAAAGCCCAAAAAAGCTTCCACTCAATGGATCCTCAAAGCATAAGCGTTCGGCAGACCCCTGAAGCTTGGAATCCTCGAGTCAATGAACCCCAAGTCCTCGACTCACCTAAAAGTGCTCAAATCCTTGAATCCTTGAATCCTCCAAACTCCTGAATCCTGAACCCCCGAGTCCCTGAATCATCGGCTAGCTGGATCTTTGAATCTTTAGCTTCAGGCTGGCCCTCCAGACTCGCAAATCCTCAAATTGACCCTTCAACTCACCACCGACTCCTCAGGTCCGGATATTAATCATCCAATGCTCATACAAATGCTGCCCGTGGGCTGGGCTTGTTGCTCTAATGTCCAAATGGATCTGGGGATTCGGGGAGCTGAGAATTTGAGGAATAACCTGGCCAAGATAGGCTCCGGAGCTGTTGGAATTGACCAATGAATCCTCAGTCCCTCCCCAAAATCTCGAGTCTTTCGTCGAATCCTCAAACCTCAAATTTCTCGAATTCCTTGAGCTGTTGAACCCAAGTTGACTCTCCGATTCATCTCCAAATTTTTGAACCCTGCTGAAATCCTTGGATTCAAGGATGGAAAAGTTCAAGAGGAAGGCGTTGGCACTTTGAGATCTACGAAGTGAACAAACTGTCAGGCAGTGGAAAGGTGGACCATGAGCGTCACACTCTCTGCTTTGTCTGTGAGGTTTGCCCTGGTTCCTCAATCTCATTCAGACTTGCGGATTTCATGACAGTGAACTAACAACTCAACTTGAGGATGCGCGAGATTGGCGATTGAGCATCGGTGAGTCGGCGGGTTGATGGCCCGAATCCTTCCGTTACTGAAATCCGTGGTTTCCAACAGTCAGAGATTTCCAACTCCAACTCTCTGAATCGACTCCATCTGTGCCCGTCAATACCCGAATCCTCGAATCCAGATCTTAAAATCCTCACCTCAAGTTTCAACCGTATGGTCCCATGTGGGAGGACAAAATCGGGATAGCTGGACATTTGAACCTCCAACTCATCAACTCTCCGATGCCAAGGATTGAGGGGTTGAGAGTTGAGGAGTTCTAGATTGAGAGACTGGATCACATCCCCGAATCTTCTGAATCCTCCGGTTCCTAACTTGCCGATTCCCCGACTCACCAACTCGTTGAGTCCTCGAATATTTGAATCCTGGATTCCTGTATCCTGATTCAACTGGAAGTTAATCTAGGATGATTTGTGAATCATTAATACAATCAGATAAAGCCTTAAGACTTTACCTTCGAGTCGAAACTAGAGTCCGTGTATCGCCCCAAAGCGTTCCTCAATCCAAATCCACATATTCTCTTGGCTAACTTTCGAAGTTCGCGTTTGTCCTAGTCTGCGGGTCATCAAGGTGGGAGCTGACTAGAGATACACATACAGGTAGTGAGGAGGCTGGCGCAGAACCTTCTGAGTTGTCATTGCCATGGTGGGTAAACCGTGAAGTGCTGGCGACTAAGGATATGTAATGCGGACAATAACTTCTATAAACATGAAAATACAGGTGAATTATCACGATTCTTCCACTCGCGCCCTTCTTACACTACACTTCACTGTGTAACCAGGCTCCTTCCTGGCAGAAACACTATCCCTCCTAGCAATATGTAATGCACCAGTAACGAGTCGCTTGGCGGAGCAAAGCTGAAAATTCGACTGCACTTCAGAATAATTCTGCGATTGGCAGCACGGATTGTTCCTGAAAGACACCTGTAAGATTTCAGTGTTGCCTGATCTTGATACAAATGCCTACACGAGTCTGACGTTGATTTGTAAATGTGCAATCCGGAAAACAAGTCGAAAGTTGAATCAAAGATCAATATTCTTAAAACGGCCCGTAATTCCAGCGAAGTAGGATTCCAAAGTGTGATAAAGGGTAGCAGCAGTATCTCTGATGGAGGGAGCGCAGACATGCTATAGTCGAGTTTTTCGACAAGGCATTACTAAAATGAATAAACAGAGAGTATTCAGGGCTTGACCACTCACTCTTGATTTCGCAGCGACATCGACTCTGGGATCCGACAAACCGGTGACCCCACTCGGCAAACCGCTTCTCTTCTTTTCCAGCCCATCAAATTCACTTGCTCTGTTCGACAGAAGGGTCACCGGGATTTGAGTGGAATTCTTGCGCTCGCGAAAGATACACTCCTTCATGTCATTCTTTGTGTTGAAACTTGACATCGAGCGGAGTCCTGAGCGCTGCTGGAAGAATGAGAAAAAAGAAAAGGACAGTTTCTGGGAGAAAAAACGACACACAAATGTTAGAGAAATAGGAGTGTGAAATCTCGTAGGCAGATAAATGATGATTTTCGCAGGCGTTCGAGACATACTGGAGAACATGTGCATAGGCTCGAAAAGGATCTAGGAGATGAGGAACTG
Organism: Leucocoprinus birnbaumii; assembly: GCA_027627405.1. Taxonomy (NCBI): domain Eukaryota; kingdom Fungi; phylum Basidiomycota; class Agaricomycetes; order Agaricales; family Agaricaceae; genus Leucocoprinus; species Leucocoprinus birnbaumii. Next base: position 393 of record JANIEX010001069.1, on the reverse strand, counting down.
ACAAGATGGGGAGCGCGGCGTTGGTAATATCCATAAACAGAAATGCTGTGATGCTTCTCCCGTTTCCCGTGGGTAGTGATTGCTTCAATTTGCCTCATTCTCAACACTTACAGTGGCTCAAAAAACTGTCCCAATGTTTTGCACATTTAGACAAATCAAGGCACAGGTAATTCAGATTATTACATAATCTCTTGCAAATATTAATATAACTACTTCAACATCTTAGTCATCCAAATCATGTGACATCACATGACCCAGTACTATATTCAATTAATACGGTAATTTCTAATATTATTACTCATTGGGACAGTTTTTTTGACCCCTATAAGGATTATGATATCTCCCAAGTCCCATGGCAGGAAAAAAGAAGAATGATATGTGAGAGCACTAAAC
>JANIEX010001068.1:0-14021 GCA_027627405.1 Leucocoprinus birnbaumii | reverse complement strand
CTGATCTTCTGGCCTGTAAGGTACGAGAATAGACAAAGTAACTTGTGTACCAAATGCGGTGAAGACGCGTCGAAAAGACGCGTAACGAACGCGGTCATTGATGCAATGATATCAGACGTTGATCAGATGTATATATTCTGCGCTGGCTAATACAACTTGAACGGCCTAAGCTACACAAGAAATGAGTGAACTTATCAAGCCGTCGACGTCACCCAGGGCTCATTCGTGTTGTATTCGTTAGGTCAGTCAGTGTGATGTGATAGAGTTTTTGTTGTTACGCGTTTGGTCAGTATATGTAAGGTACTGCGTAGTTTTGGGATTGAGCTCGAGCCAGCTTCTTTTGCTTTATTGACACTCTTACCGCTCATATATACCATGGCTGCCCTTCCAAAGCGACCCGAGTGAGTATCAGATTGGTAGTAATAACACCGGCTTGATACTTACCTTGTCTATCGCAGGTGTACCGAAGATTACTGCGAATTTGTCAATCAGAGAACGTTCAGGCTTTACTCAGGACTATTCCATGGAGGGCGGTGGTTAGAGGAGAGTGAGAAGGAGTGGGTCAAAGGGTCGATAGTGGTATTATGGCCCAAGATCGTTGAACTGGCTAAGAAGAAGCAGAGGGTAGGCACTCTGGCCGGGCTGATAGTGTGAGTTTTTCACCGCTGTTAGACAAGCATGACTCGTTACCTTACCTACTCCGAACCCTCAGCCGCGGCAAGCACCCGTCTGAGGGCGACAAAGAAGGAGCAGAGCATGCCACTATCCGTCTTTACGACCGCTTCTACCAGTGCTTTGGCACGATTCACGTTGCCTGCGGCCTGCCTGGTGAAATTGCCATTTTCTCATCCGAAACTCGTCGGTTCGAGAGACTACCGATGCGACAGGTATTTGAAGTCGAAGTCAGCGTTGATTTCGACGATCGGTAAGCCAAAAATCCATTGTCTTGTGCAAGTGAATTCAAACCATTCTACAGTCATGTAAAGAACTGGTGCTATAATGTCCATTATGAAATTGAATACGACGGAGGATGGTACGTATCGGCGTGTTTTTCTCTCGTTCGTCTGATGGCTCACCTTTTGCTAAGGACTTTACCATTGACAAGGCTCTTGACGCCTAACGATATCTCAAAGAAGTCGGAAATGCTGTAGAAGTCAGTAAGCTCCTGCCCCATACTCCGCGATTCGGGTTTACGGACGACTGTGTACTCCTCTTTAGGCTTGAGTGCTCTAGTAAAGTCGACTACGAGGCATGCGATTCCGAGGGATCCTATGATACCCATACGGAGATTATGGTGTAGTTTCGGTAAGCGATGCTGACGTCTGAAGCACTGGACAAGCAGTTGCATGGGTAGAGAGGAAGAAAGGCGCTGAAGAGTGGGGTATGCGAGGTCGAGTAGTTCTGTAAAATGGATGAATAATGATCAAACCATCGAGGTTGAGTGCGGACGAGGGATTGACCCCATGAAAGGGATGTGATTGGACTGTGGATCCCCATTCCGCCCCCCCCCCCCCGAGAAGAGGGGTCAACATGTAATCTGATAATTGATGCATGCATGAGGCCCAGTGAAAACCGATCCGCCAGGAGCCACCCGAGAACGCGAGTAGCCACCATGGCTGAGATCAGTGGGCTCTTGCGAAAAAACCCGTGTGTTCCCGGACTATGTTCGCGAGTTCCAGTAGTCGAATGGTGTGCACCTTGTTCTTCTCCATTTCCGAGCAGGGTGCCTGATAGATTAGATTAGATATTGTTATCCAGGCCCGCAAGTAGCATATCTTTTAGCGGACAGCGTCTGATCCGGACTGAAGGAGAGCCTGACGACGTATTCATGCTTCCGCTGACCTGAGAAAGAGGTAGGTACTTGTAGATGCATGATGTCGATGAAGAAGCTCACCTAGCAGGCGAGCGAATGGTGGTGAGAAGGAAGGAGAGGTATGTCACCAGCGACGCGCCAGCGAGACATCTTTAAAGGTACATTGTTTGCGTTGATTCAGGGTCATTCACATTGATCTAATGACGCACCAAGCTTTTCAATTCGATAATCTATAGCTCACATCACTGATTGAAGCAATTGGCGGGACCACTGGTTCCCTTGTCTTTCGTGCAGCTGCACCGACTGTTCGACCATTCGTTCCTTCCCCTGCTAAGTCATCCGTTTCCTCTACTCTTGATTCGATTCCCTCTGCAACGCGATCAACCGATACAATGTCTAGCAGAGAGACTCGACTAGAAACTATCTCATCTGCCAATAATACTGATGCATCAAGCGTTGAGGATAACTCACAGTCCCTGAATATGATCCCTCGGGACGCTAGGACCAGAGAAGATTCCTTGTTTATCGATGACTCTCCGTCTCCAGGCGCCTTGAGTAGTGACGATGAATCAGCCGTATCCCAGCGTTTTCCGGTCACTGCTCGCTCGCTCATCAGTGATACTGCTTCCTCGCTTCCCAAAAATTCTTCTGCCATCGAGCCAGTTGGCATGGCGCTTCCTCCTGACAAAACCGTTGTCGCCGCAAAAAAGAAGACGGGAAGGAGTCAGCCGAAGTATGTCCATCGCCGTGGCACTTTTGCATTCTTGTGAGAGCTTACTATTGATGATTGCATAGGAAGAAACAGCTTTATCATACTCCACGAGGACAGGAAAATGCCGAGAAAAAAGCTAAAGACAAAGAGGGAGGTTGTTCTAAAGCAACGAAAAGAAAGGTTGGCGATGCCATCGATGCGATTGGATCACCGTTCAAGCGGTAGGTATATTTCTGTTGACAGTTGGCTCATGCATGCTAATGATTGCATTATCAGACACAGGATTGCAGGTTAAGGGTGATTCCAAGTAACGAAGACATCAGCGCTACGCAGGATTTAACTACTCAAGTTTCCGATCCGTCCGCAACGCTCAGGTATTAGGGTTCTGGATCTTGCTTAAAAGCTCTACTCACGATTGGCACTTGAGGAGAGGCGCTCGATCATGAAAAGCTCCCGTTCGTGCTGATGCAACATACCGTCTAGTCGTTGCGCACGAAGCCTGAGCTAATGGCCACAACCCAGGTGCGCTTCTCCCTGTTCCCCTGTCCACGTCAGGCTGTTCATTCCGAGTGTCTCCACCCAGCACTATCTGTGGGCTTCCGGCCACTTTATTCTTCTGATCGCTTCCATCCGCTATTTCATCGCCTGGTTGATCTTCAAAGCAATTTCCGCATGGTGGTTCAAGGGTGCGCACAATTTAGCTGTGGGCGTCATGCGTCGCCTTACCACGCTTCTCGTATGCAGCCAGCTTCACCGGTGCCCTCATCAGCTATGCTATCGTATGCCAGTGAGTATACCTCGTCGATCACCGCAGTCGTGTATGCTAACGTGTCTTGTCGTGTGTGGGCAGCAAATCGCTCGGGGTCAGTCTCGTGCCTTTTCGCAAGTCGTCTGATTCGGACAAGACGCTAAATCCTATTCGCCCTGCAGAGCCCTCAACCGAATATGGCTTATGTCAGGCGCGCGCTACTCGATGAGGTGCGTAGTCTGCCTTCCGGGTAAACAATGTATTGATTGTGTCATCCGGAATCTTGTAGAATGTCCAATATTTCTTGCTCGCTATCTACTGGTGGTCGTCTAGGAAGCCTATTGCCAGTGCGTACATGATTGCGGACGTGATTAGGGCCTTGCTGATCTTTTGGCAGTTACCCTTCTTCCGTACATGATCTTCTCGCTTTTCCATGCCTTGACATTCACTCGCACGACGCTTTTCCCGCAATTCCTTCCCCCTGGCCCACCCGCTACCGCCGGTGGAGCTCCCGGCCCTCATCCTCTTGCGAAGAAGCTCCAGGCCTGGGTCAAAGGTATTATCCCCTCCACTCTGGCAATTTCTTTTTGATTTCTTACAGGCCATATAGCCAACTACGATTCTGCTATGAAGGTCGTCGCATATACCGAGCTTGTCATCTTCGTTCGCGTCGGCGCCATCACCTTCCAGAATGCCCTCCTGGCTCCCCTAATCTTTGCCCACTTCCTCCGCCAGCCCTATTACCAATCCGTCTTCACGCGTGATGCCATTACCAAAACCACCGCCATGCTCGGTGGTTACGTCCGCAAGGCTAACAACCCTAGTGTTAGCCAGATTTATGACAAGACCAAGATGTTTATTGGACGATGGGTTGGCAGTGCAATTATTGAGCAGAACCCCAATCCTCAGCCCGCAAGGAGGTAGTTGGTTAGGCGATTGGGGTGGCTAAGCCTATAGATGAGTCGAAGTTAGTGGAGGGTTCTGCGGGGATCCTGGAGTTACCTGGATGTACTTGGACTGTTGTTCCTTATTATTCTACGCTTGCTTTTCACATCCCTCCCTTTGGCTTCTCTGTGCCTTTTCTATTTGCTTACTTACCATCCCTCCGACGCTTGCAAAACGCTCAACATAATCTGGTTTCGCTTTTGTTCTTTTTCATGACTTGGCCGTCCCCTGTGTCGTTACCCTGTGAATAGATGATGGTAGCAGGTTGTTATTTACGGTTCACTCTATCTAATAATATGCTGCTTTCCTCTCTCCATTTCCTCAAGAAATTGCGATCAAGTTCTGAGCTTTATGGGATCAGGTGACGTCGTCTTTGCTTCTCATAGACATTTGCTGAGGCCACTATCAGGTGGGACACTGACTGAAAGGCGTTTGCGAGCCCTTTTGTATTGGGGCAAACTGGGATCACCGAACAGATGTTTCGGGCTACAGAAAGCCGGCGGGATATCAGTAATGTTAATGAGCCAGGGTTGGCGTCGGTCACCAGTCGGTTTTCTCGGTCACTATTCTCTTGGAGAATTGAATCAGAATTGAATTTCTGTAGAGTTGCGTGTTTGTCTTCTGCCCAAAAGAATCCGTAACCAGCCTCATGGTCATTAGCTTCTGCCGTTCGCCAAGCTCCAAGCGCGGCGGAGCAAACAACACCACCTTTGGGGAATGCTTTGACAAAAGTCGACAGGGAGTTCCTATCCTGGTTCATGTCTTCAGTCCTGGTCTCCAGCCTTTATCGACTAGCGGATTCCTAGTCATCCAGTCTTACGAGGTGTCCCTTGATGCATGGACCTGACTACTTTATCAACAAACGCTTTACGTCCGTAGGTGCATTTATTGACTTTTTCGGGTTAGAAGCTCAAGCGTCTCATGAAGGAAATTTTTCAGGAGTCTACGCGCCAGGACTGAGGGCTGGAATACCTAAATTCCGTTGTTTGTTCAAGGCGCAGCCGGCAGTGTTTTTCACCTGAGGTTACTTACGAGACTGGGTCAGCTGGTCATTGATATCTCGAATTATGTTGTAAGGCGTAGTTCCCTGCCTAACCAGCTGGGGGAAGAAGCACTTGGACTTACTAGCCTTTTGACAGAACTCTGTCTCCCCGTGTCGTGTGACTTCAATTTCTTGGTGGACCTGGTTAGACCTGGTTGCATGCTCTGATAAATGCCGACGGCAGAGTCCCAATCGACTGTAGATTGATTGGCAAACAACATTCACCATCAATATGTTAATTTGTTAAAATTCCTCGGGCCGTTTGCGCGAAAGGGCTGAACGTTGAACACTTGAACCCTCGTGGACGCGTTTTGAGCCCTGAATTCGACCTCTCCGATTTTGTATTGCATTCGAGTCCCTGGTCGTCTGGGCATATGTGGACTAGGCTGTCTTAGGACAAGGCTCAGGAGGCATTTCGCAAATTTGCCTCCTCGGCAGGGCGGACAGGTTCCTTCACGTTGGTAAGATTTACGCTTGAAATGCTGTCGTCTGACTCACTCGCCTGGTACCAATTCCTCGAGGAAGCATAACCTTTTCTGTCGAGAGTTTCTTCGCCGCCAGCTTCTCGTCCGTTCATTTCGAATTTGATTCAATCTCGAGGCGCAATTGAAAAAACCCTGCAAATTGTCTCGGCTGCCGTGTTCTCAGCCTACTGCCAAGGAGGATATGATAAGGAAAAAAAGGTGTTAAATTCTTCCGCGCGTGCCATGTTTGTGGGTAGTAATCACCGTGTCCGCCTTTTTCAGGGTTTAAGGAACGGAGCGGATCTTGGGGGCTTGAGGTACTAGGGTGATGGGCCGTTCCAATTGACCACCAGATCTGTTTGGGGAGATCTGGGCTTGGTATAAAGGCACTTGAGAGATTCGTCGAATGACTTCAAACAGCTCGAACTTATTCCTCTTGGCATTTTCTCCTGAAATTCGCGTTCACTATCCTCGGCTCTTGAACAAGCATGACTACTTTGTTGACCACCGCCGTTGACGAAACTTACCAGGTTCATAGCACTTTTCGCGGGAGGCGTCGCAGCTCGGTCGCTGTCCCTCGTTTGTTCTTTACTCCGCAATCTACCGTACTTCCCTCCGAGTCGAGCACTGGTTATTTTGATGAGAGTGCTGTTGCTGACGAACCGGAAGTTACGTCCTGGACTTCTGATACTTCGCCTGGAGGCGGAACGACTCCACCGATAGCTTCTACGAGTGCTATGGCGTACATTTCGCCATTATCTCATGCTCACGTTTCTGACTATGCTTCTAAACTGATTGTACCGAGACACCAAACCAAAATTCTACTGGGATTGTCGAGTTTGAAATGACTTCTTTACCGCCTACTCCTGGAGGATTATCGAGTGCGAGTACCGCTGTGAATACTGCTTTGAACAGTCGGAAAGGGTCTTTTGATCGCTCAGGCACCACTTCGCCTTTGGGGGAACGATTTAATGACGTACCGAATATTGGCGAGGTTAAGGATACTTTGGAAAGGATGAGATGGAGGTTGGCTGCTGGGTATTTTGCTTTCTTCATGTGTGGCTGGGGAGATGGGAGTAAGTGGATACTTGTTACCTCATGTCCAGTTGAAATGACTGACATTACTCTTCCCTTAGTTACTGGAACGGTTCTTCCCTGTAAGCTTCCTTTGTGTGCCCCGTTAACACTAGCACTGGACGCTCATCCTGATTTGAGTCTTCATGGCTGATTTTCACGTCAGTTTTACGATGTCTCCTTTGTTATTCACGGGTACTACTGCAGGGTGAGATGTTGTAATTAATTTGTACCGCACTCAGGTTGTCCTAACGCTGTTGAGCTCAGGTTCCTCTCCGGTACTTTCTTGGTCGAGGTCATTATGAAGGCCCTCGCTCGTACCCCAACGAACGGGGAACGAAGTGCATGGATCCCTCACCTCACCCCGACTCCTGCTCGCAAAACCCAGAATGGCAATGCGGTTCGGGAATCATTTCTGCAGGCGCAGCACTTGTCGCTTGTGCTCTTGAGTCTGATGCATGCTTCATTCTTCGTTATGATGGGCTCGACTAGGGGATATGTCACGATCTTTTGCGCTTATGTTGTTGCTGCGTTTGCTCGTGCTATCCTGTGTGGTGAGTTTCTTGTGCTTTTCCCGGTTTGATGCCACTGACTTGTTGACCAGCGACCTTGTGCGTATTGTAATTTCACCGTCCTCCCTCGAGAGTAAACCTCATTGTAAGACCGGAAATCTATATTTCAACACGGTCATGCCCCAATCCCTTGGTTATAGCTATGGTCTCTGGAGTATGTCATTGACGTTGGATGCTCTCTGGTATATTTCTGATGGTGCCTTTTCAATGTAGGTTTCGGTGGGGTTATTTCACCACTCATCTGCCAGACTCTCGTCAGGGCCGGCATTCCCTGAAAGCAGTTCTACTATGGATCCCTCGTCCTTTCTGCCTTCAATACCGGCTTCTTGACGTTGACCCCCGAGCTACAAGTAGAGGTGCTGAGGCATACATCGGGGGTGCCATTGACGGAACAAGCTCTGTTCACTGCTGCATGAGCAAAACTGGCAACGGCAAGGAGGAAAGAGAGTGCCATGAGCACAATAGCGGCGATTTCGATTCACAGAAACTGTTCAAAATCTCTCTATGTCATGGTTGCATCATTCGCATTTTTATCTGAGGCCGGTGGATAAAATCCGCATACAATCAAAGTGAACTTGAAGTAAGACCATGAAGGTCAGATGCTGTGGCAATTACAATTCTTGATATCACGGCCGCATTGGATATCTAACAGACGGGGACAAGCATGAACGCTCGTGGGGCTTAGAATACCACTTACCCCCTTTCCCTCAAGTAGTGGCAAGGTCTGACAGCTCGGAGGGTATCAGCCACAAACATGACAATCTCAGCTCAGGCGTTTACCGTCAGCTCATCGCCAACTGGGGCCTACAAGAAACCTATCTCTTTTACTAAACATTACACGGCAATACCTTCATACTCTCGGGCTATATCACTTTGACCTTTGTTATCATCTGCTCTCAAGGTCATTATCAAATCTCACTGATTAGTCTCTCAGATGCCTAGAATATCGGAAGAGATCAGGGCCTATTGTTGTTTGTAGACTACGACATGAGTGATCACGGTCATCAGATGAAATCCTACTTTTGGTAAATTTTTGATGAAGGATGTGAGCGAAATGTGCACTGATGACCACCAAGGTCACTCACCAATCTACTCCAAAGTCCACGGTTCGTCCTTAGTGCCAGTTCCCTCAAGTATATTGAATTCATAATCGGCTCTCTGAGTGCGCATGCGAGTCCGAGGGCACTTCCTCTGCTTCAAGTTGCCAATTGGGTGTTCATCCCCAGGCGTGTAGGAACTGGTGCCAACAAGCGACGCTGTCCTCTTACGCTTGCCGATCGAGACAGTGTGCTTTGAGGTCAAAGCTGCAGTGCTGTCGGCTGAGTTCGGTGCCGCTCCAATGATCTTGGTTTGAATGCTCTGATCACGCTTCTTGGAGACCAGAACAACTGGAGTAGTAGGTGGAGGGGAGCGGAGAGAAATGGGGGAGGGAGTTCGGCTCTCCCAGAGGTGCTTGTAGAAGAGGTTGTCGATTTCATCAACGTAAACCGTGATCCCAAGGCACTCATCGAAAGGTAAAGATATAGGTTTCAGCAGGAAAAACGGATGATACTTGGACGGGTGCTTCCAGTAGCAGGTTAAAGGGAGTCCCACAAAATGGCCCGCACTCGCGTCATATATCTCATACTTCTCGGAAAGGATGCGAGTAACTCGCCCAAAGCCGCAGGTTTCAATGAGGCTGAAGTATCCGTTATCGTTGGGGCGGATGAAGCAGATGTAGGGATCCTCTCCAGCCTGTATGACATCATCAAATTTCGCTTAAGATTCGTTGGCAATGGTGTTCACCTTATTGTAGCAAATGACGCGGGCATGAGAGTGAGTATAATTCTCCTCCTCGGATTTGGGAGCGGTGCTTTCCGACTCGATACTGTGCTCGCTTTCAGTGAGCATATTCTGATCTGCGAATGAATGACCTTGAGACGAGTTGTCGCATAAGTCCTCGCTCTCATATCCTTGAACAGTATCGGAAGGCTGAGCAATAATGGGTGTTGGGTGCAGCGGTAAACCTGTAAACGAGGAGTTGTTGATATCCATGATGTGCAGGGAATGGGAGGAGTGACAAGGAAATCAGGAGAGTGAGAGCACAGGAGTGGCAAGGAAAGTGGAGCCTTCTATCTTTTAAGTTAATTGTAGACTACATTCAGTATTGAATTGGTAACTCCATATACTGGATTTGCCTAGTACCGCTCAATTTCGAAGCAGCTTGAATTATCGCCGGTTGGATGTTTTTCCATGGAAAGGAGAATCTCGGATTGAAACAAGATTCTATTGAATCAAGCAGTTGGGTAAGGATTAAGTTTTATCTGTACGATACTTCTGATGCTTGGTCAAGTTAAAAGCACCTATAGGAGTGTATTTGCAAGCCTTTTTCAATCAAATTCGTTCAGAAAATGGTGGCAATCTCACATAAACCTTAATTGACACCAGCTTGAACTAAGTTAGAGCGGATAGCTATGTATAGCCCTCAGAATTTGCCGTCCAAGCTTAGTTGAGGAAGGCGCCAGGCGAGGAAGTCGGATATCCAAGCCGAGCAAAGACATTCAAATCAGGGAAAACATCCCGACCTTATTGAGTACAATAAACACCAATATGGTCGAAAAGGCTTAAAATACACTCAATAAACGATCAATCTGGCAAATATGCTCGACTCGAACAATATGGGTGGTCAATGAAGGGTACCGATCATTGACCAAACCCATCCGAAGTCAGCAGCGAGTCAGCACCAACATTCCCTGATCAGTGTAAGAGCTGCTATCCGCAATGGGACATCAACCTTCAATATCAGTGATAGCTTTTTTCTCCGGTGCTTATATAAAAATGAGGCTGGTGACACAAACGACCTTCAGACTGGATTTCTGTGCCATAACATGTTGCTAAAGGTGAACTGGTCTACTATGTCTAATGATTGGAGAGAGACAACTGACCAACAATGCGTCATCTGTCTAGACATTTCGTGGAATTTTTCTTTCTAATGACGACTTGGAGAACAATTTCAGTGCAGAGGCTGAACCATCAGCCCAGCGGTACTCGCGAAGGAAGACTAAGCAACGAGGACCCACCAGAGTAGATGTCGCTACAATTCTCAAGGTGGATGGTAAAGTAACCGGTCCTTCCATTGCTTATACAGCAGTTATTGTAAGTCTATCAGCCGATTCCGAGTTCAAATGTATCATATGATCTAATCGGAATCTCGTTTAGCTTGTCTTCAACCTTACGGATGCTGTCCAATGGACAGATTACCATAGCGGTTTCGATTTTCATGCTTTCTATGAGTTTCTGGCGGACTATTTTAAAGAGCATCAGGACGCGAGCTCGCGACGTCATGTTAATGCTCTTCTTCAGTACTGGAATAAGTGATTCAACCGATCTTGAATTCATACTGTAACGATACTGATAATACACTTAGGTCAGTTTTTCCCAATCGCATTGTGGAGATGGCCGTTCGGGTGCTCATGAACTTGCACTCGAAGCCATCGGTCACTAATCAAGATCACGACGGATCATCAAAATCGGAGCGCCCATGATCACTAATCAAATCTACCAGCTGCTTCGGACATTCGAGTCCCTCCCGAAGTGCACGGTCCAAGGCAATAGCCCGGACATTCGGATATGTTTTTCCTCTTCATTTTCGCTTCAGAATTCACCTTTAGTCAGGGATGATTCAGTATGATAAATTTCCTCCTTAGATAGTATCACCTCCAGTTTTCTGTCTCGAAAATTTTGTTTTAATTCGGTCACTTGTTTGCCGGTTTCATAGTATAAAAGCCTCAATGTATGTAGCTAGAGAGCATCGAATTTACATCCCAGATTTATCAGAACTACTCAGTCCGATTTTCATTCAAGTCCATTTTTCTATTTCTCTCTATTTCTCTCTATCTCACCTTCCATCTCTCTCTCAAATCGTCTCGCTTCGACCCAGAGAATTTCCTAAAACACCTCGTCAACGTCCTATTTGCGTTTCGAAGCCCAGCAGTCGTTGGATTCGACTGCGCTCGCATACAATTTGATCTTGGATTTGTTGACTTACCTTCAGCATGACCGGTGGGGATACTCGCACATCTACGAGGAGGGTGGCTTTGCAGCGCTCTGGTGGTGATAGGTTGGTAAGTTGCCTAGTAGTCCACAATCAGTGCCCGTAGTCTACAATCAATGTTCGATCGGTACGACTGGTTGATGTATACTACGTATAATGAATTGTTCAATGGCATCACTGGCCCCAAATTATGATGTATTCACATGTATCGTGCTAACGGGGAAGGCGTGCATGGATGGTACTTCTGGATGACATCCCAGCACAATTCCAGGCAATGCTGAACACTGTCCTGTCAGGTCAGACATCAGAACGAATTATAATACTCGACTAAGACTCGCACAGTCTGTGAATCAAGATTGAGAGGGCGCGACCCTCACAGGATGTAGTCAACATTGGACAAGGTTATCATAAAATATATATCTTGTGTGTTATTCTCAGGCATGTTGGACCGGGTATTTGTACGTCTTCCCCGAACACGATGGCAGCGAGGAGCCAGCTCCACTCATCGTGACTTCTGATCAGAAGCTATACCTAGACTACTGAATACACGATAACAAATGACCTGAACAAACCTCAATGGTCTAAATCGACAAATCTAAGGCTTAAGGGCAGCAATGACAGCACCGTCTCAGCATGGTACCTCTATGGTACCAATCTTGAAAGCTGCCTGCGGGTATATTGGGATATGAGCTCCATTATCGGATTTTGATGATATCGTAGCTCCGACACTGTCTGATACCGCTCGATACCTCCGATAACCTGTTGTCGTACTCTTAGTATTTTTCTGATGAATTTGAATCAATATTTCCAGGGTGAACAGAAGGTTCAGACAAAACAATGGACAATATAGCTAGTAGGCCACGGCTTTTCACTTAGTATTTATCAGGCATGGACGCTGGCAGCTCACGGGTCACTCGAAAAATAGCAATAAAAGTCAAATGGATTAAACACAAATCAAATGGAGAACCACGAGTACAAAAAAGGGACTGAAAGATGAACTAGTTGTCGAAGCCGGTAAATAGCGTGAATGGATCCATCCTACTGAGTGAGCTCCATGTTATTGCCAGTTTGACCTTCCCTGAAATGAGGCTTTTGTAAGGAAAGAGCAGAAGTTGCAAAACTGAAACTCACCAAGGTATACAAGGTGCGTCACATAGAAGATGGCAAAGCCATCGCTCGCTGTGGAGGCAAAAGCAACCACAGAGATCGGAAGCTCTTTCTCGGGCTTCTCGGGAATGGAAGACTTGTAGTGGGCCGTATACTGGGTGCCGAAGGCTGTCGGAGTGCTGAACCAGCCCAGCATACCGTCTTCGCAATCAGAGGACCGAGATAGGCTTCGGTCGTATTGACGACCTAGGCGTCCTGAATGAATGCGGTAGCGCGTGAGAGTGCGTGCTTGCGAGAGCCTAGAAAACAATCAGTAGCCGGAAGTAAGAAGGCAAGAAGTACTTGCCCACTCGCCAATCGGCAGAAGTCATCATCTGCATGAACACGGCTATGGAGGACCGTATGGAATATACGCCGAGCGGTGTATAAAACCATTGAAACTAGTAAAGAGAGCAGGGAAGAGTGTTCGAAGGTGGTACAGAGGTGAGGTTGAGAATGACAACGGTGCAGTGGGTTCCTGATCCTGTAGAAAGGCGAGTATATGTACCCTTCAGATGGCATATATTTACTTATTCTTTTGGCAGTTGTGCAGCCATGTCTATGAGGAGGCTTGCAGCTGCTTGTTTCCACACATGGTAGTCTGGTATACTCAAGGTGAGCATTTTGCCCGATTACATCCGTCATAAATTGCTTACCTTGATTCATTGTGACCTTCGGTTTTTGAAAACCTACAACAAACGGTGAGTAGCTGTTGCTGCTCGTCTCTCCGCCTTTTCCTTAGCAGCCACCACCCCCTCGGCCTCTTGAGCCTTCTGCTTTAGCAGTGCAACTATCTCCTTCATCCCAGTGCTGCCCTGCAAGTTTAGCATTGTTTCTAAATCTTAATGTATTTGAATGTAATCTATGTACTTATTGTCGGACCGTATATATTGATAAGATACTGGAAAGAAAGCGTCAATCCGTATATGCCGCTATTTACACGCACACAAGTTTAGGGCAAACGTACTAAGTCACATGACTTTACCAATGATACCCAGGTTAAGCAGTGAGCGGCCTGCTGCATGGCCCGCTCCCGCTAGCGGACTGCTCCCACTCCAATCATTCTCGGAACTTTCGAGAATCAGTTTCGAATGAAAACTTGATGGCGCTCATCGAATCAATCCACGGGTCAAATCTTCTGATTGAATCGTGGTCCATTGTCCAGGGTGACCCTCTCTATATCAGCGATTTAATCCCGTTGCTATAAGCCGAACCAATCAAAGACTTTGTTTTCAGAATTGATCATCTGCCGAGGAGACAATCGTTGATATATTTTGAAACCCAGACCGTTTCTGCCACGGGCCGAGAGACAATAACAAGAATTTGTTTTGTTTTATCGTATCTTTTCTAATTCGGGACAATTGTTCGGCCTCCTTTAACGGATTAATTAGGCATTCTACTTCTCACATAGAACATGCGAGCAGTAGCGAAAATTACCACGAATCAATTCCGCGAATTGATTCATAGGTACA
>JANIEX010001067.1:0-14038 GCA_027627405.1 Leucocoprinus birnbaumii | reverse complement strand
AAGGCTGAGGTAAATGTGTCCCAGCTTTCAGGAGAGATGTGATGAGTATCATTATGAAATCCTCATCAGGAACTTTATTCCCCATTAAGTGCAATTCCTCCTGAAGTTTTTGGAGCTTAGAAATGTGCTCCACCATATCAAAGTCCTGCTCGTCTGCCTGCATTCTGTATAGTGTACGTCGAGTGGCTAATACACCTAATCTCCCCTTTGATTCCTTCACTGTAGTGAGTTGATTCCACATTTCTCGTGCTGTCTCTGCTCCGAGAATGTGTACCATTTCTCCATCACTGATGGCAAGCTCAATTCGGGTATGAGCCTTGACATCACCATCAGTCCACCTTTTGATCTTCTCGCGTTCCTCTGTTGTGATAGTGTTTGGATCGGCAGGTTTAGGACATTCACTACTGATGTATGTGTCTAGTCCTAAGTCACGAAGTACTGCCAGCATTCGGCACTTCCATGGCATCCAATTTGTGCTTTTCAATAGCTCAATCTGATAGGAACCAGAAGTAGTATATTCGTCTGACATCGTGTCGATCTAATGTGGATAGTGGGGGATTGTGTTTAAAATAGAATGGAGTGAGGTAATGGTATCTAAGTGTTAACAACTGTCAAGTTTGATTAGTTATGTGCTCTCAGGGCCCATAACCTGTTGTGCGCAGTGTTTGAGGTATATGAGAAAAGGAGAATTATTGTTATTGTTTCGAAGCTCAAGAGTAGCCCTTATATACTACAAAGATAATCTAGAATATTCTACTACATACTACAATAAGAAAAGTCTAGTATAATCGAGTAACCGCGAGATTCCTCGAGATAAGCGCCGACGTTACGAGGCGCCGGTGGAATGTCCAAGTATTGTCTCGGGCTATCGACAATAGAGGGGCTTCGGCTCACACACCCAAGTCAGCTGTTTGGGACTCGTCAGGTCGCTGAGGGCAGGATGGTCGCCTGATGAGGGACTGATGGCTCATCCGGATGCTCGCTCGCTCACTGTGGGCATCACCCACGACTCCTCAGTTAAAGGGTATGTTCAGATTCGCTACTGGAGGTGCCCTATTTTTCAGCTGTGGAGTTGGCATATTCAACTCGGAGTGGTGGAGGGTATTTTCCTATTTCTCGCTATTATCTGTGTACATTGTTTGTAACTTTGTATCCGTGGGCTACTACCGGGTTCTGCGAAATAAATTTCTGATTTCAAAAAAAAAAAAAAAGAGTTGAGGAAGATGTTGAAATGGAAGTTGATGAGGAGGACAGAACCAGGGAAGTTGACGAAGTTCATGACAACGAGGACGTTGATGAGGACGATGATGACATTGAATTTGAGGAAGTGATTGAGATTGAGGGAGATGATGAGACCGAGGAGGAAATTGATGTTGAGGAAGAAGTCAATTCTGAGGAGGACATTAGAGTTGAGGAAGAAGTTGAACTTGTAGAGGAATCTGAAGTTGGGAAAGAGGTCGAGGTTGAGGAGGAAGCTGAAGTTGAGATAGAGGGAGTGGAAAGCGTAGGGGACATAGAGATGGAGGAACAAGTATATGAGCACTGTTACATCCGGATATCCACCGGATCCGCATATCACTATTCAATGCAATAGGTACCCTTCCTATCATGTGGTTCCCTCAAGGACTTAGTACGTTTCACATGGACATCTTGGATCCGTGCGGAACCGCCGGATGTATTCCCTATTCTTTTCCTCGTTTCCATTCTATCCTTATTCTTTCAACGTCGTCTAGTTACCGGACTACATTCTATTGTACTTTTGACATCCTTCTTCTTCCGCTCCACGTCGCCCCCGCTACATTGTTTCATATCTGTGTCTAACCGTTTTCTGGACAATCATCTTTTGTTCTTTTGTATCCGACCCTTATCCTCGTTTCCGTATTTAAAGTCGACTATCCTGTACCATAGTTCTTCAGTCTGATAATCAAATTAGCAATACGCTTACCTCCTCTCTCATCCTTACTACATCCAGTTCCGTCTGGATCTCTGTCTCCGCTCGCATCCAAAATCTGGGTCTGACGGCAGTAGTGGCACAACACATAAGTTGAGGCCACGACCCAACCTGTCGTTATCCAGTCGGCTCATCCCATACATCGTTCTGATCTTATCTGTTATTCTATATCCGATTGCTAACCTCGGATCCACCCCTAGGCGTTCACACGCTTAACAAGCACCAGTATCAGGAGCGCGCAAGTCGACGCTCTGCTAACAGGGCACACAAGACAATCAAGAGCAGAAAGCAAGTTGTAGATGGGAGTACAGGCAGTGAAGAGGATGACCAGAAGTCCAGCAGTGACAGTGATGAAGAAGAGTATGAAGACGATGGGGATGAGAGCAAAGATGGCGGGTATGAGAGCAAAGATGGCAGAGATGAGAGTGAAGATGAGAGTGAGATCAAGATCGAGAAGCCAGTTATTGAGGCTTGCCGCCAAAAAGCGAAAGGCCACAACACTAAACCAGGGCCCGGGCCCATGAAGGCATCAAACGATAAGTCGGTGAGCTCCAGTTTGACTGTCACAAATTACTTCAAAGTCTTGACTGTCTCTTCTAGAAAGATAAAAGGGCAGACAATGGAGCGCATTGTCAGCTGAAAACTAAGGGGCAAGAGAGGGTAGAAGGACAGGTAAGGCCCATTGTTCTTGTTTGGTTCTGAGAAATCCTATTGATTGGTCATGTTACTGCCTATCTCTGAATTTGGAACATTGTTCCCATCAGGGGGTGCCAACGTCCCGCACCATCCAGAATCAAGTCGCATAATTGCTTCTCTTACTACTCTTCCTGGTAGTGCTGCTGATAGAATGGCCAGAAAACGTCGTACCACATCGAAACAATCAGCACATCAGTCCAGTGAAATTATCGTGCATAGTGCTAACGTTGAAGAACCAAGTACCAGGATATTCAATGATCGGGATGAGGTTGAGGACTTTGAATACGCTCATGCTATTGCCAGCCCCCCCAAGAAAGGTCAGCGGGTGGACAGCAAAGTGAGTACTTGTGTTACTCACTCAGACAGAATACGTATTATTGGCTGACACTATCTAGGCACTTGTTCAGGTTACAGACTCGTCACAACCTGACTCAAAACCTGCAAGTAAGGTTACAGCTGCAAACCACGGAGTCGCATCACGAACGCCGATCTTGGTGAATCACTTCAACAGAATCGTGCATGGCAAAAAACCTTCGTGCCTCTCCTGATGAAATGGGCAGGTGCTCAAGCTGATCCCTGGATCCAGGATGAAGGTTTGCTAAGGGATGCCCTACTTGTTATTGGCCATGAAAAAATTGGTCCAGACTTCGAGCTCACTCATACGGGAAGGACATATCTTGAGGTCTCAAAGGTCATCATGTCTCAGCTCTCCCTGAGCTGGATAAGAAGCTGATAATTCTGAATCTCTAGGCTTCGCAGTGCCTTTTGATGGTTGGAGGACACATTCCGGTTCAAACACATTTTTTGCCCTTCATACTTATTGGACAAAGGAAGGAATTTTAACATATGAAGAACGAGTGGCATGGGCATCTGCTGCTCTTGTTGATAGCTGGCACCTCTATTGTGAAGTTGACGCTAAGTTGAATGTACATCTTTTCATCATATTATAGTGATCACATTTTGACCAGTGCCTCCAAGCTACGACAAGGATTCCTACAAAATGAAAACATCTATCGAACTTTCACTTTTCATCTTGCAACAGTGGATGAAGTTGCCTGGCTTCCTGGCCTTGAATCGCCATTTGAAGATAACCAAGCATGCAGCGCCCTTGTTCTTTCTGCAACAGCTGTATGTTCTCATTACTATAACTAGAGCTTACTGATAAACATTTGATTCCAAGGTTCATCGTGCCGTTAAAATGTGGGGTGGTCGCCATGTTGTTGACAATGAAGCTGCCAGGGATGGCAAAGGTGTCATTCACTTCATACCACAGCAAGGCCAAGGAAGAACACCTACGACAACCTACAGCAATTTCTCCCAACTCCTATGGAGCGCCTTGACCGAAACTTTGATGGAATCTACTGAACGATTGATTAGTGTTAAGAAAATGAACAAGATCACTGATCTAGTACACGAGTTCAACCCACCAAAGAAGCCAGCTCCTTCGACAACTAAGAATCAGCCACCACCTAATGTTGACAAGGCTTTGCTCATTCTGGATGATGGTGACGGTCCCAGTGACGACTCTGGTGATGAAACCAGCCATTATTGCTGCACAGCTGGGCCTTCAAGCAAGCTTTCATCACACCATTCTCACACATCACATTCATACCCCGGCAGTGGTAATGGGACTGCCTCTTGTCAGATGCCACCTGCAGCTGGGACTTTCCGGAAAGTTATTACGTCCTCTGCTTCATCCAGCTGCTCTGCTTTGTCCAGCCGCTCTGCTTCATCCAGCCACTCTGCTTCATCCAGCTGCTCTCCGTCAACTTCAGCAATCACAACTCACAATCCGTCTACCGCTGTCGCATTCTCAAATCGCTCTTTGAGTTCTACTACTACCAAGGTCCGGCCCACAAGCTCAAGCCATGCATCATCGTCTACTGGCAGTGCAAGCCGCAAATCCAGCAATAATGTATGTTCGAACATCCTACCTACCACTCTGCCTGTTGCTTCATTATGTTTTCAGAATACCCCGGCTCTCATGATGGCTCCCAAGCAAGGTAATCAAGGAAAGGTCGTGCAGAAGGTTGGTCACAAGGTCATGAAGAAGTCAAACTAATGTCAACATCAGCTTCAAAGGTATGTCTTTTGAGTCAGTAGTATGCTGTATCACAGCTGAATTCCTTTTCTACAAGGCACTTGACTTTCGACTTTTAGACACTTGCTTACTTTGGTGTTGTGTTGTGTTTCTTTTGCTTTTCATGACGCTTAGAACACTTCGATGATTTTTTGATGCTTTGATGACATTTACAAACTGCTTGTAATGACTTCTTCATGATTGTTTACGCGTATTTCTGCTCCAGATACTTTCTTGTACACTGCAACTTTGATTGCAGTGGTAGGTTTACTTATCTATCATCTTTTGAATCCTTATAGTAATGACTGCTTCTACCTTTGTTATTCTGATTGCTCTGATCTTGCCACTTGGCTACTTGAATGCATCTTTTTTGTTGTTTGGTTGGTATCTTTGTTCCCTTTTATGTGTTTCCTTTGCTACTTATTATTGTCTGAGTAATGTTTGGTCAACCTTGAAATACATTGTTTTTGACTTATATTTGTGCTGCTTGCATTATATGGGGTCTTAGAAGCCTTTGATCTGCCTTAGACAGCCCAATTACTCATGCAAATATTGCGAAAACTCTGTCAGAAATCAAAGGTGAAATTGCTCATCAACATAAAAGGTCAATATCAGAAGGAAATCAGATGCTCGCTAAGGCAATCATAACTCAGTGACAAGGAGGGGACATGTCTGGCGGTCTTAGACTAAACTGCCTTGGTTTTGCCTTGTCATAAGGCCAAAAGGTCAAAAAGGATGGGTTACACAATTCTGATGTGGTCTGTGCACAAATGGATCATGTGACTAGTAAGATAGGGGCTAGAGCTGGTCACAATCTAACACTATTCTACCAAGGCTATCTCCACTGTTCACACGATGGGGATGCTTGGCAACTCGCTTCGGGGGCTCACCCCCAAGCAAAAGAGAATTCTTTACCAGGCCTGCGTCGTGTCTATCACGGTGTATGGCTTCCGCTTATGGTACAATGAGTTTGCTAGGTGCAAAGGTCATTTTCAATCTCTCACCAAAATGCAGCGTCGTGCTGCTCTTTGGATCATCGGCACCTTCAGGACATCTCCAACGGGCAGGTGTGAGGCCTTAGCTGGCCTTATACCCATTCACCTACATCTGAGGAAATTAGTGTTGCGGGCCACCTACAGGGTCACGACCCTCTCTAGGACTCACCCTGTCCGGTCTTTGATGGAATGGTGTGACGCCCCCAGTGCCCATGTGCACTGGTGGCACATCAATAATCTTGGCACCAAGGCTTTCTTGGCGACCAAGTCTACGGCGGTGGATGTAGCTGGGAAGCTCCCACGCCTAACGGAGGCCTTTGACACGGACAGCAATGAAGCATGCCCTGGTAATCGGATCATGGATGTCTTCTCCAACAGGATTAGCTTCCATCCCAGACCCAACAGTGCCTCTGCCAACAAGCAGACCACCTTACTTGACACCACTTTGCTTAAGGTAAAAGACGAGGAACACTCGGCTATTGTGGTGTGTGACAGCTCCATCCCCCAGGATAGCACCAAGCAGGCTTTGGCTGCAGCCAGGGTCTGGATTGGGGATTGTATGGTGAAACAGACTTGCCAGGCCTCCAGCAGACCTATGGCCCCTGATGCCGAGCTGCATGCCATCAGGGCCGGTATTGGCATGGCCACAGCCATTGCTGGCATTGACCATATTTACATTTTCACGGACCATTTGCCTTCTGCAGAGCGGGCAGTGGATCCGGGGATTTACTCAGGACAGTGGAGATCCCTTGAGGTCTGCACTAGGTTGTGTTCCTGGCTGGGTGCCGACCCAGCGAGGCACGTGTCTTTCATTTCGGTTAATTCTAAACTGAAGTGGAGCATCCACCAGAACGTTCACAAGTATGTGAGCGACCAGTCTTTCTCTGTAGCACACAGCAGGTGTCCTGCCACATTGCTAGCATATCTGCATGCAGCCAAGGTCGCAGTCTGTCAGGACGAGTGGAACAGATTGTTCGGCACATCCAAGTACCTCAGAAGAGGTTTCCTCTACCTTTGTGATAACAATGACAAAGATCTCAAGCCATCATACCTCGGGGGAGGGACATGGCTTAAACATTTGGAGACGCCTACACTATGTGCAAGGGTCTGCTGCTGCATCCTCAACCATGCTCCTATTGGGGTGTTTAGAGCTCAGTTTAACCTATCCAATGAGATAGGCTGCCCCTGTGGGTCTCCACTGCAGACCTGCAAGCACCTCCTGACATCCTATACAAGGGTGTTTGAACGGAACTATGAGGGAGTGCCCACATGTCTCCAGCAAGTCATCGATTTTTGCAAGGAGAACCCTTGGATGTTCTCCTTTGCTCCATTCCCCACAGAATGAACAGAAGCTTAACAACCTTCTTCAGGGTCCACTGGTTTCTGGCTTCTCGGTGTGTCTATCTCGGCTACCGTAGGTGTGCACAGCCAGGAGTGGGAACCAGCCCAGGGCGGCAAACAACCAGCACTCCCCAACTGGTAGTACCGCTCAGCTTATAGCTTGGCTCCATAGAGCCCNCTGNGTATTAAAATCTAAGGCAGTGGTGAGCTCTAGANACCTCAGGAATNGCNNAGAGAGCGGACAGATCACACAGGNCACTGTGGACAACTGTAAATGACTNTATTCACAACTCTAAGACTTGGGCTCACCTGTNGACAACTGTAAATGACTGAGAGTCAAGAAAGTGTCCACAGGCAAGTTCAACATGCAGTCATGTGATCTACTGACTAAGGAAGCCTCACATGATCTCCAAGTCCATCAACACATCACAATCACTTGATGGCTGTCCAGAGCACTTCTAACAGCGCAAAGGAGGCTTGAGGGTTGCCAGAGGGGGGAGGGGATAGGCCACCCCCATTGTTGAAAACATCGCCCTCTCGGGCGGGACCAGATGGCAGAGCTGCCGATTGGGGTCACCCACAGTGTGCAGACGATTGAGAGCTCATAGAGTACCGGTGATTGAGAGGATCGGGCTTGCGGATGGGACTGTGTAGACTGGATAAGACGTTGGCGGGGTTGTGTACACTTGTTTACGCATGGCGATGGTGGTGGTAACAGATCAAGAAGCGATGTAGGGCGACGAGGTGACGGGTTGGCGGCGTATAAGTCCGAGGAGACGTGGAGGGACGTAGGATCGACCGATGTGCCAGGTTACGAGTGGAAGCGACGAGGCGGCGAGGGAGGATGATGAAGTGAAGTTAGAGAGTCAGAGGAGGGAGAGACTAGTGGTAGTAACAAGTCCGCTTTGTAGGCATGTGACAAGTCGCGTCGATGCGGCCTAAGTTCGAGTGTATGCATAAGGATGTAGGATCGACGGCTGTGTGCGGTGACGAGGCAAGCGGACCAGTAGGAGAAGCAAAAAGGCGAAATGAAGATTCGGGGAGAATGAGCACAGAGAGTGTGATGAAACGTCGTATGAGGCTTCTAAAGGCCGGGGCCCATAACCTATTAAAATTTAAGGCAGTGGTGAGCTCTAGAGACCTCAGGAATCGCTCAGGGAGCAGACAGATCACACAGGACACTGTGGACAACTGTAAATGACTGAGAGTCAAGAAAGCGTCCACAGGCAAGTTCAACATGCAGTCATGTGATCTACTGACTAAGGAAGCCTCACATGATCTCCAAGTCCATCAACACATCACAAATACTTGATGGCTGTCCAGAGCACTTCTAACACTACAATGACGAGCCTTGCCATGATATGGACTCCCTGTGGGAGGCCCTCCACGGCACGTACAACGCCGCCTCCGGGCGGCAGTGTGACCTTGCCATATTGGATCAGCTAGACCCCTCTCCGGAGCGGGACTGGTTGCCCTTCTCTAAGAAAGAGATGATGGACGCCCTCTTGGCGTGCTCATCCCGATCTGCACCTGGTCCAGAACATGTTACCTGGTCCCACCTTAAAAGAACCCTCCCGATCGAGGACGTGATGGAGAAGTTCTTGGCGATAGCTGATGCCTGCATGAGGGTGGGGTATTGGCCATCACACTTCAAGGAGTCTGTCTCGGTAATCATTCCAAAACCGGGAAAGCCCACGTATTCGACCCCAAAGTCATTCAGGCCAATCGCGCTTCTGAACACTTTGGGTAAACTGATTGAGAAAATGATCTCCACTCGCCTCCAATTTGACTGTGTCAAACACGAGGTGTTTCATCCCAACCAGCTCGGCGGTATACGACAGAGGTTGACCGAGGATGCTGGTGTGTTCCTGACTCATCTTGTACGTGCAGGGTGGGCTAAGGGGCTCAAGACAAGTGTTATCGCTTTCGATATTGCTCAGTTCTTTCCATCTCTCAACCACGAGATGTTATTAGGCATTCTTGCCAAGCAGGGCTTCCCGGCGTGTGTTTGCCGGTTCTTTGCTTCCTATCTTGTTGGCAGGGGCACGAGGTACCTTTGGAACTCGTTCTCCTCTGATCTTAGGTCGACTGATGTGGGCGTGGGACAGGGCTCTGCCCTCTCCCCGGTCCTGTCAGCCCTGTATCTAGCACCGGTAATCCGGCTCTTGGAACGATGGGCAGCGCATGTCGGGTGCGACATTTTGTCATACATCGATGATGGCACACTCATCGTCCAGCGGAAGACGCTTGAGGACAACCTGCCGCCTCTGCATGAGGCGTACAGGATTATGTTTAATCTCTTCGATGCGTTCGGGCTGGTTATGGAACATAACAAGTCTGAGCTCTTCCACTTCACGCGCCAGCGTGATGATGCCAACCTGCCTATTGTGCTCGACTTCAAGCCCTTTACGGCCGCATCTCCTCTCAAGCCCAAGACCTTTTGGAGGTACTTGGGCTTCTATTTTGATCGGACCCTTTCCTTCCGGGAACACGTCCGATACTACTCCACCAAAGCTATCTCCACCGTTTGCGCGATGGGGATGCTTGGCAATTCGCTTCGGGGGCTCACCCCCAAGCAAAAGAGAATTCTTTACCGGGCCTGCGTCGTGCCTATCGCGACGTATGGCTTCTGCTTATGGTATAATGACTTTGCCAAATGCAAGGGTCATTTACAATCTCTCACCAAGATGCAGCGTCGTGCTGCGCTTTGGATCATCGGCGCCTTTAGGACGTCTCCGACGGGTGGGTGTGAGGCTCTTGCAGGCCTCATCCCCATCCATTTGCATTTGAGGAAGCTTGCATCCCGGGCCACATACCGAGTTGCGACCCTCTCTAGGACCCACCCCGTTCGGTCTCTGATGGGATGGCGTGGTGCCCCGGGCGCCCACGTGCACTGGTGGCACATCAATAATCGTGGCACCAAGGCGTTCTTGGCGACCAAGTCTACGGCGGTGGACGTAGCTGGAAAGCTCCCACGCCTGACGGAGACCTTTGACGCTGACAGTGACGAAGCTCGCCCCGGAAATCGGATCATGGACGTCTTTTCTGACAGGATCAGCTTCCATCCCAGACCCAACAGTGCTTCTGCTGATGAGCAGATCACCTTGCTTGACGCCACTTTGCTCAGGGCAAAAGGCNAAGAACACTCGGCTATCGTGGCGTGTGACGGTTCCGTCCCCCAGGATAGTACCGAGCAGGCTCTGGCTGNGGCCAGGGTCTGGATTGGAGATCGCATGGTGAAACAGACTTGCCAGGCCTCCGGCAGAGCTACAGCCCCTGATGCTGAGCTTCATGCTATTTGGGCCGGTATCGGCATGGCTATGACCATCGCCGGCATCGACCACATTTATGTATTCACGGATCACTTGCCTTCTGCAGAGCAGGCGGTTGATCCGGGGATTCACTCAGGACAGTGGAGATCTCTTGAGGTCTGCACTAGGTTGCGGTCCTGGCTGGGCGCTGACCCAGCGAGGCGGCTCCTCTCTTTCCCTTAGACCACCATCATCATTTCACTCTGATCGTGGTTATTGCTCTCAAAAGTGAATCTACTATACAAATATCATGCCTGGCGATAGGAGAGGCCGACGCGAGTCGACTTCTCAACGTTATGACCCTTACAACAAAGACGACATCGAAACACGTGTCGCTCTCAACAGCGAACTCCCTACTGGAATTGCGTCTATACATTCGTCTCGCACGACCTCACCGGCATCTAGTGAGGCATCTTCTAATGGCCCTCGTACTCCTGAGCGCTCTCAGAGTACTCCCCCTGACTTGGACAAAACGCCATCCATCAGGCGTTCTTATTCTTCAAATGCATCCTTTCCCTTCCCCCTTAACCAAGAGGGTCTAGGTAAAGTTAATAATCCTCTTCCTTCAGTTCTTTCTCCGAGTCTCGGTGAGATGGGGAGGGCAGGGAGTATTGGAAGTGTTGGAAGCGGCGGTGGTTGGGCCGATGATATCCCCGAGCCTCTGCAAAAGGGGACTCTGTTTGAGGAGTTAGCTGTGGCTGCCTCACCCATGCCTAATGGTGTGGACCATGGATCTGCTATGTCAGCAGAGGCTGTGCAGTCCGGAGTTACTGAAAATGCAGTCACTCCTAAGCCTGAAGTGTCGTCTCAGAGAGTGAGGACGACAGATTTCATGTTTTGCATCTCCAAAGTGGAGGAATATCAGTCTAGCAATGCAGATGAAGTTGGGGCAAAGTTAGTAGGTTTGGCAGAGTTCTTTGATAAGAATTCAGGCTATGGCGGGGGACCGAAATGGGTCGACCCCAGAGACCTCAGAGTGGGAGCGGCGTTGTGGGCGCTCTTACAATCAGTCTTTGAGTCGGGTTGGGATAGACTCCCAATTGACGCCAACAATCCGAATAGCCCGCTGGTGATAGGGGCGCTACGTGACTACTTGAAGGAGGGCCCTGTTATGCCTCCTGCTGATGGTGATATGGACATTGACCTTCCGGAATCAACTCCGATCACTCCGGGGAATAAAGGGAAGAGAGTCCGGCGACGAACTCCACCCGCCCCTACTACTAACACTCCTGGTCCATCTAGACATCAAGGAGCCATCGATCGAACCCCAGGAAGCGAGACCAAGGTCCCTTCCACCCAAAGCGGTGAGACTAAGGTCCCCGCTACTTCCTCTAGTGGAGAGACTCAGGTCCCCACCAAGAGACCGGCTGCTGCGGTGGTCAGTCGCGCACCCCCACCTCCGCCGGCGCCTAAACCCAAGGCGTCATCAGGCGCTAACCAAAGCGCTAAACCCGAGGCTGGTCCTCAAACTCCCAAAGTCCCTGATACTAGTGCTGCTCAGACGCGGCCACAGGGCATGTCGTATGCATCGGCTGCTAAACGTGGCCCGAATGCGACTAATGCTGAGCCTGTCCCCCCACCAAGGGGTTCAAGCATTGACGCTGGGAAGCTCGTTGAAATGGCAAGGCTCTTCCCCGACTTAGAACCTGAGAGGCTTGAGGCTATGTGCCGTGCTGGCTTCGGTGATGGTTCTGTTCCCACTCACGTTCCCTCTCCCACTCCTACACAGGGCAGGGGAGGAAGAGGTAAGCCCAAGAGCACGACGCATGGTCCCACCCGGCGTCAGGTTCTTATTCCATTTGACTCTGAATTTGTGAAAAGCAAGATTGACAATTTCGGTAGCGCAGTCGAGGTCTGCAATCGCGGACTAGTCGACTCTAAGTCCAACCTTAGGGTGGACTCTATTAGGGAAGCCTACAACGGCATATCCCTTTCTACTAACGGAGTGGCGTCCTTGACGGACCTGTCCACCATTAAGATATGGCTTACCAAGGCCTGGAGCCTTAAAGACTCAAACCCTGCAGAACCTCGACTCCCTCAGTCGAAGTCGTTCCTTAAGATTGTGGGCGTCCCCTACTGGACGTGGAACACTTCTCAGCCGATCACATCTGGTCAGGTTGAAGAAGCCATTGCGAATGCCTCCTTATTTGATGGCGTCACATTAGCGGCTAGACCACGCATTATACGAGCATCGCCTCATTCTGATATGTCCGTTATCTGGATTGACGTTTGGGATTCTCAGGGCGGCACGAAGGCTAAATGCCTAGTTAACCGCCAGTTTAATATTGGGCGCAGTGTAGCAACTGTTCGCGCCACAGCCATGCATCCAGGAGTTGCTCAGTGTCGCAACTGCTGGAAATGGGGTCACCCGACTCATGCTTGTAGGGCGCAAAGCGCCAAGTGTCAGATTTGTGGTGGTCCCCATCAGAAACAGAACCATCGCTCGCTTGCATGGTGTTGTAAAGCCAACGAGAAAGCGAATCCGCTGCGTCAGGCAACTCCCCCCCGGACAACCCTGTCCTCATTCTTTCAAGTGCATTAATTGCAAAGGCGATCATTACGCTGACAGCTATGACTGTCCCTATTGGAAAAACCGATTTAATAAGAATTGGCACAAACGTAAAGCTGACGAAGTGCGTGACGCCAGACAGTGTTAGGAAAAATCCCTGAAGTGCTAGAAGGCAGTATCACTGCAGTGGAGCTGAGGTCCAGAGAGCAGGCTGTAAGCAGGATGTATAACAGGTCCAACCTGACAAGGGGCAACAGACAACATGAGGGGACTATATATACATGAACACTGTGGAGCTATGACATAGGTATGACATCACAAGTGGAGCATCAGAGAAGCACAATGAGATCATAGAAGGAGTCATAGATGACATCACCATGACATCAGATGACATCATGGATGACATCATAGTGGAGTCCTGCAAACAAATATAGAACCAATCACAACCGAGAGATTACCACTTAACAGACAGGCCCGCCTTCAGTCCTCCATTCAATGCGCCAACGGCGGCGCATCTCCCTCTCTATGAACAGTGGTCTAATTTCCTCTCTTCGTATTTATTCGCATAATGTTCATTGCAATTATCTACTTATGGACACTGTGCTGGAGACTAACAAAGACTCCTTCAACATTCTTTTCATACAGGAACCCCCCTGGCGAACCATTCGTCAAGCCCCATCCACTCGCGATCCTAACGGTGAACCTGTGGTTGGTGGCCCTATTCACCCGGAGTGGACTCCAATTGTTCGCTATTCGCCAGACAACGAGGACACATGTCCCCGAGTCATGGCATTCATTCATTCTCGACTCCAGCGTCTTCGTCCCGCATACAGGCGTGACCTGGTCGATCATCGCGACATACAAGTCATCTCTTTATACAGTCAAGGTGAGTGTGTTTATTTAATGAATGTATACTCCGACTCGCACCGCGAGGCAATCACGTTCCTTACTAACGAGTTTGTGGAATTCCCTGGTCTTCTGTATATGGGAGGAGACTTTAATGTCCGATCGGCCGAGTGGGATCCTACGGTCCGCTCAGTTCCTCCTGAGGCTGACGTCTTAACAGATCTAGCTGACTCATTTGGCCTGGAACGCTCTATCCCAGAGAACCCAGGTGCCCACGTTTTATTCATCCAATCCTAATCATGCCAACAC
>JANIEX010001066.1:0-14063 GCA_027627405.1 Leucocoprinus birnbaumii | reverse complement strand
GGAAGTCCTGCGAATCTGCGAACTGGGATGTGGCTGCCAGAGATAGCGAGAGGCCGAAGAGGGAGACGCTGAAGAGCGCAAGGTGGATGAGTTGCATCTTGACGAGAGGTAGGTTGTTTCTGCAAGAAAATCTATAGGTAATCTTGAGGTGACTCGAATTGATATGGCGTACGACGTGAGTGTTCGTGTGAAAGGTGCAGTAGAGTGTCGACGGAGGTTTAAATATACGATGAGGCTGACCAGCTGGCCCTCTGAATGATGTCACTAAGCCATGACGAAACCCAGTTACGAATTATCCTGGCTCTTTCGTGCCGCAGGTAGTATTTGCCAGATGAAGTTCTAGATGGCCAGTGTGGTAGAGAGAAGACAAGTAACAGTAGGGTCGGTTTTAACATCAGAGGAGTATATTAGCCCTATTACAGAGCTACATCATTATGCTACACGAAACAATCGGCAATCCGGGGCTGGCCACGAAGCAAGTCCGTGCTATGAAATGGTACTCGATACAACTACAAATGCGCTTCAGCCGTCGTGAATTGTTGAAGAAAGTCCACAATACCGCAATTAAACGAATCATAACAGCAACACAATTATTACAGCAGCACCAAAACGAATCCCTCACATTGCAGCTCCCTCAAAAGGGTTCGTCGGTATACTCTTCCTCATTACAGCAGGATGATCAATCCTAACTCTATGTTCGTCATCAAAAGGAGAGATAAATGGATTATCCGACATGCTCGGCTGGCGAGCATAACGGTTATGTGGCCCCCCAATGAGAAGCCTCTCCAGGCTCCCTGCTGCACTAGGCATATTGTTTGCTCCTGCACCAACACCAGCATGGTTAACAGCGGAGAAGCTGACCGATCGTCGATGTCGCTGTGCGTTGGAATTCTTGACTAGTATGCTCGAAGGCGGTGGATACCTGCCGTTGTCGAATCCATGATGAAGTGGCATAGGCATCAAAGACTGTTGCAGTCCACCATATGCCTCTTCACTACGTCTAGGTCCGCTGCTGCTGACGTTCCTCGCGTGTTTGGGCTGAAGAGGTCGAGGAGGAGAAATAGAAAGGCGGTTGACCGGAGGCAAAGGAGGAGATTGGATGTCGGCGGCTATAGGACTGAATGTGACGGATTTCTTACTCGGACTGAAGACGCTTGTAGCAGATGGAGTCTGAGCATTAGTCGTGGCTTTGGACCAACGAGACTTCGGCTCATCAACAAAGACATCCTGAGGTTCATCAACGCTCTCTCGAGGAAAAGCCTGAGGCTCATCGACGCTTTCTCTATGAGGATCTACGAAATCATTGCTCGTCGATTGCAACTCCGGCTTTCCAATGTTTCGCTCCTCGTGAGGTGCGGCGTTTTGACTTTTCTGCCTCAGAATAGTCGCCACCCTGCCGAACCAAGGAGTTTGTCGTTTCGGCTCCGGAGGGATGAATGGTGGAGGAGCTTTACGAGGCACAAGCTTCTCCTTGGCGGTAGCCATGAACCCTTTCTTCTGTTCGACCCTGCGCTTGGGCAAGTTCTCGCCGATATGAGCGTCCCAGTCATTCTCCGGATCAATTTTGGTATCGATGGGCGAGGGAACTCTGATCGTAGGCGAAACGCTCCGAACCGAACCATTGCCGTTGTCTCTGAAAGGAATGACCATGCCATCAAGACCTTGTTTCTTCTGACTCGTCCACTTTTTCTTTTTCCTATTCTCCATATACTCGCGACCATAAGAGTGCCAAAGGAGAACCCCTAAACCCATGAGGACGACGAGCCCCCAAAGGCCAAGGAAAATACCGAACATGATTCGCTCCTTCTTCAAGCTCTCAGCGTACGAGTTGATCAGCCTCCCAACCAGCCCCTCGTTATCATCAGCACCACCGCCAATAGCAGCTGCAGCGATAGGCTGAACAGCTTCGTTGACTGTGCTAGGGGGGAGGACAAGGGCAGAGTCGTTCATCCTGGGCATATCGACTTGTAGGTTGTCATGTAGGAAAGTGAGGACATTCTCAATAGCGTCGACTTTGCTGCCAATAAAGCAACGAACGAACTCTTGGGCGGGTTCATCAAGGATGGTACCACCGAAGACGGTGTTGACAGCGTTCTGGATGTCGCTGTAAAACTCGCTGATGGTCGAATTGAGAGTGGTGGTGGTCTGGTTGACCCATCCGAATAAGCCGTCATTGATCGTGCTCTGCGCCGCATCAATACGAGCGTTGACCTCGCTGGCATAGGCAGCAGACTGGTTATACATGCTGTTATTGATCGAGGTTGCAATCGTGTTGCTAAAGTCGTTGACGGTGTTGGCAGCTTGTCCCTGATACTTGTGGACGAGAGGACCCATAGCTAACAATTGCAACTCAACGCACAAGAGGCCAAAGAAACCGATCAAGAAGATAGCGGTTGCTGGTGGGTGGAAGATATAATGGAAGAACCACTGCATTTGCGTATGCTGGGATGGAGTGAGGCGAAGCAGTGCAGAAAGGCGATTGACAATACGGGTGATAAGTGGGTGAGCGGAGTTGGCTTGAAGCATGAGAAGGTTATGGTCGGTCAGAGTCAACTGAGGAACACCAGTTGGGGTCGTGGTATGGTACATTGTCGGGTCCGTGGTCCAGGCTTGGCGAGTGTATTCGAGGTGATTCTTCAGACAACGCCATTTATACCAGGTCAAGAGGCAGTTAAGACCGGTCAAGATTAAAGCGAGGAGAATGAGGATGATGACGCCGATCTTGGCTGTCTTGATGAGGTCCCGGCCGATATCATCGACAATAGAGGTGTCCATGTCATTGCAGAATGCGAGACGGTTTTGCGCTGGGATGGGCATAATAGAAGAGTTGAAGGTGATTTGAGCGAACGTATCATTGATATCCTTCTTGAGAAGCTCGAAAGGCGTATCAATACTGGTTGAACCACACATGAGCATACAAGCAGTGAACGAAAGAAGAAAAACACAAATACATAGATTCGACCTTGTCTTTCAAGTCTGCCACAGTCGGAATACTCGCGTTGAGCTTGGTAAGGTTGTCTTGGAACGAGGAAGGGAGCGTAAGGTTTGCCAGCCCATCAAGGCTGGGAACAGATATTTGGGGAGCTGTAACATCGCCAAAGGGGTTAACTTTGTTGACAGTATTAACGAAGCCTTGAATGACGCTGTTTGCTGAGGAGATATCATTTTGTATACTTGTTCGGAGACCATTCGCAGCGCTTTCGATCACGCTGTTCAGCTAAGAAACATAATCAGAAAGAGTAAAAAATCACAAGCAACTCGCAGACTCACCTCTTGCACGGCACC
Source organism: Leucocoprinus birnbaumii (assembly GCA_027627405.1). NCBI lineage: Eukaryota > Fungi > Basidiomycota > Agaricomycetes > Agaricales > Agaricaceae > Leucocoprinus > Leucocoprinus birnbaumii. Next base: position 10,778 of record JANIEX010001066.1, on the reverse strand, counting down.
AATCAAAATAGAAAGTCCTCCCCTGACAACCAGCTCTAAGAAGCACAAAAGCGTCGACCGATATAGGTCAACCACAAAGTTGATGATGGCCTCCATTACTGTCAGGGCGGTCACCAGAACAAATCTTGCACCGTTGATTGTGCCATTAACTGCATCCACAAACTGTTCGTTCGTCGCAACGGCCATAAGCCTAGGCATGCTCGCAGTAGATGTCGCAGCCTGCTCAGCGGCCTTGCAGCTCGTCAACAAATTATCTTTAGCACTTGCAACCGCATCCTGAGCAGCACCAAGTGAAAGCTGAAGTCGAAACGCAACAAATAATAGTGAGAGGATAGGATAAGCAAGCCAAGCTAAAGAGAGAAGGTGAGGGAGTTGGAGATAAGGCGTAAGCGTCGTGGTCGTGTATTGGGTCTCGTAAGTAGGCGGCGGGGCATTCCAAGGAGCGGAAGTGTGAGAGAGCGCAGACATGAGACGGCGTCGACCTGCGACTGGAGTCTAGGATTAAGAGAAGGTAAGAGGGGGAAAGAACGACGAATTGCCATTGTGATCCTTTTACCTGAGATCCGTTGTCCTTGGTCCCTGCCTACTCGCATAATGGCCGACCATCGTTATTGTCCTCGACTGCGTTCTTCACCTACCCCTTTCGGACAATAGCAGGTCAATGTCACAGCTGTTACGTCAAACGCCGTCACAAAGTGTCTAAAATGATCGTGGGAATGTATGCGATCAATCTCTGGCCTCAGTGGGCGGCTGCTTGACGCTGGACAATGTAAGTGTGTTCCTGGGATTGAGGGCTGTGATAACCAACCCAACAGCCATTGCAGCTTAATTTAAAGAAACAAACAAAATCCAGTATATCTCGCTTTTCTACTCCTTCCATCTTCGTCCAGTCGTTTATGAGCGCCTTCAGGCCATTCTGCAGCTCAGAGCTACCCTTCCCACGGCAAGTTCCTTGATGATCATCAACACTCCCAATCACTCAAAATACAAAGACCTCCCAATTCCAACAAGGTTCGGCGTCCCTTCGGACCGTCCTCTGAATAACCTTCTCTCGTTAATCTACCAAAGAGCGCTCCAACACCGCGTGTAAGCACGCCGCCCAAGAAACAACAGTCGTCCATCTGCAAAGGTTACTTTGTTCTTCACTGCCTTGACAGGATTCCATTCTATCCTTCGACGAAAATAAACATTTCCCAATGACGATGACAAACGGCCATAGAATAAAAAGAGGGGAAGCGCTAGGGTAATAGGTGTGGTGTAGATACTATGCGGTCATATGTATAGATTCTAGAAAACGAATTGTCGACCGAGATACATAGATGTGATTAAAATAGCCGTTAAGCCCAAGCACATTCAGGGAAAGAAAAGTCCATCGCTCATGACCAGGATATTTTGCTAGGACACTAGAGGCTTCATAGAGGTTCTGATTGCTGCCGCCGTCTGTGCTCATCCTCATCGTACATAGAGCGCATGGAACTTGTGCGCGAAACCGTAGGCGAAGCGCGCACAGGTTCTGTAGGCGCAGGCTGCGAGAAATGTTCTCGCAGTTTAGACGTCGCCTGGTTCTGTATCTATACAGCATCAAGTCAGTCAACTCAAGATAACCTCCTGCCAAACGAAACAAAAGCAACTTACCTCCCCTGCAACCGTTTTTGACACCTGAAGTAGTGGCCCAGCCAGCCCTAGCTGATGAACCACCCAGGCAGAAGCAACAGCCAATAGCATCAGCGTGAAATACAATGGGTTGAATAGAATCATCATAGCCTCATTCCATCCTAACACCACGAGAACGCCGTACATCCATGTCGGGATTTGAGCGATACCAGCCACCGTGCTCCTCTTCGCCTCAACGTAATAAGCATCTGCATCTTTACGGAACTTGTTCCCCAGCTCCATTTGTTTGTTGGGAGAGAACACGTTAAGCGAAGCGTCAAAGTCAAACTCGCCTTCGCCAGATAGAGGGTCGGCGGAGTCTGAGGGGAGGGTGAATTCTAATGAGGAATCTTGGGGTTTGATATCTGAGTATAGGGGAATAAGATCAAGGGTCTAGTGATATGTATATGTGAGTAGGTATTCCAGAGAAGAGACTCGCTCGTGTAACCTACTTGCTCCTTAGCTTTCCTGAAAGCACCGTCGATGTCATCTTCCGGCTTCCAAACACGAGGGACACCTTGATCGTCATATCTGAAGCGCTCTTCAAAGTGACCTCGGAGCTTGCCCAGGAATACTGCATCGGCGGTCTGCTCGTCAATTTTGGCTCTGAGTGACTGCCAGGCTCGTTTGCGCAAAGTAGCAAGTGAGGTGATGTTTTCTTCATCAGTGCAGTTGAAGCCTAGATTAATGATTAGGGTTAAATGTAGTACGAAAGACTCCTTTTATGCGTACTTTTGGCCTTGGTTGAGTATGCACTCTCTGCTTTAGTGAGGATATTCTTGAACGTCCGAAGGATCTCGTCCCACATGTCCCTAGAGCCCTTGTTGAGCTGAAGCTCTACAGGTTCCGAAATGTGCTTCTTGATATTTCGCTGTAATACCCGTTAGCGAAAACATCACGTATCGCTGTTGAACAACTAACCTCTATCTGGTTGATCATCTTCTTGGTCTCATCCTTCCTACATTGATCCGCCACACTACCAATCTCTTCCTTCAGCGACTCAAGTTCGTCCTCCCAAACCCAGTCTGTGTCCTCCACGAATGCTTCCTTTGCTCCCTCTTCAAACTTGCCCTCCCACTTTGTCCGTGCCTTGGCCACAACATCGCCGAAGTCATACTCCTCTCCTTTCAAACCATCTAGAAGAGCTTTCTTGAACTGTACAAGACAGTACTTGTGCAAGTTCTTGAGTTGACCGAGGAACAGTGGTGAGAGCGTCGAATCTAGGGCAGTCGTAAGGTCAGCGCGCTTGCGGGCATATACCGCCTTGTGGTATCGGGAGGCATCTCGATCATAGCGTGCTAAATGGAACGTAATGAATCAGAATCAGCTGGGGAATGAATTTGTTCAGCTTACCTAGAGCTTGTGTTCTCCAGTTCCTCATCATCCCTCCAAGACCTTCAATAACTTGACCAGCCTCTACAGGTCTCTTCTGCGACTTGGCTTGCTCATTGAGCTCGGCAAGGGCACCTGCTGAAATTTCATCGCAACGGAACTGAGCAAGGAGTTCTTGCTGCGTAGGCAAATCAAGATCCTTGTTCGATTGTACTTGTTCCTTTAGACTCATTAGTACATGAAAAGCGGGATCGTTCACTATTATAGAGCTCACCCAGATTCCCTCCATGTAATAAGCGACACCATCAGCGGGAATGCGTTTATGATACGCAGGCTTGAACAGGTAACCTGAATTATCCTTCTCCACGAAACGTTTCCGAAGCTCGAGGACTTCAGCCTCGAACTTTTCAGGGACAAGAATTTTATGGGGAAGAGTGGTGAATTCGAGGTCGAAGTAGTCGGAAAGTTGTCGGTCCTTGAGTTCAGAGGGTTTGGAGAGGCCCTCCCAGATACGTAGGAGGTCGGCAGTAAGTGTGGCTTGGAGGTTGGCGAGAGGAGTAACACCAATATGGTCTCGAATGACGAACAAAAGAAGAGTTCTACCTGAACTGTGTTGAAAATATAAGTTTCCGAGTTTCGTCATTAATTTTGGAAATCCTAGCATACCTCTCCTTCTTTCCAAACAAGCCCAAGTTCACCTCAAATACGGTCTTCAAGAGGCCCATGTTTGCACCGTTGTACAAACCAACTTGGTGTTCCCACATGTTGACAATGAGGACTTCAGAAGAGGCCAGGGAAAATAGAGCAGATTTGCGTTCAAAGTCTTGATCCTCGCCGCGCTCTCGACCATCCGTCCCTTCTACATCCATGACCATGACATTCATAGCTTTACCTCTGCACATCCAGATACCTGTAAGGGGGAAAGGTTTGAAATTTCCAGCAGAGTCTAGACGTCAACTCACCCTTGGTTGTCTGTTGCCGTTTCGACTCGTCCATGACGTCGAAGGTGGTGCCGAACAATCTGTTTAGCAATGTACCTAGGCAAAGTCAGTGCTCTCTCCCTCGATTCAGACACAATAATGGCGCACTCTTTCCAGTTGATTGTGAGCCGAACACAGCGACAACGTTGTAGTCAAATCCCGCATCCTGGAGATCCCACTGTTGAATCTGCTGGCTCAGTTCCGAGCTTCAAACGAGGATATTTAATACTCGAGGCTACGACTACAGCAGAAGGAACATACTTGAAGTGTTTTTCGTCATCAATAATTTGTAGACGTGCATTCTGTGCCCCGCCATGAGGTGCATGTCCATTTACATGTCTGCTAACGGCAACTGGCTGAGTTGAACCGACTGGGTCGATGGATGACATATTGTTAAGAGTCGTCGCGAGGAATGTGTAGCGAAAAGATGGGTATGCCAATTATATAGAGGTACAGAAAGGAAGAGAAGAACAGGGCCTTCGAAAGTGAAAGTGAATATGATGAAGTGTTGGCTAGTGTTGGAGAACGGAAACACGCTCAAGCCGGCATTACTTACGCTGCCACGTGGTTTCTGACTCTCAAGTCGAGCGCGACAATTGGCTTGAAGTCGGCCACAGAACACTTAATTCATTGAACTCAATTAAACTGGCTACTGGTGGCTGCGCGCCGACAATGCATGTTTGAGAAACGCGGAGGGAAAGCTCCAAACCCGTGGCCGACGTATCTGGCGCCAATAGTAATAGCGTTAGTGACAGCACCAGTGACTAATTGATGGGGTAAGTATGTCCATATAAAGCCGTTGTTGCTTTGAATCTGAAGAGAGCAGAGTAGCGAGAAGGTGGAGGCCTTCCAGGATCGAGGCTGAGCAAAAGTGCTACGTCAGCGGATGTACTTTTCACTCGATCTTCAACCCAGTGCCGATTTTTGCATTTGCTTGCTCGAAGGCATCAGATATGGATTTGCCATGGCACTTTACACGCTCTTTAACGGGCTTTACCTTGACCTTTACGTTCATCTCGCAGTGAAGGAAAGCAGGCATTTCAGATCGTCTTACAAATTACGCTCTACAATCAATGCCGTGGGTTTCCACCCCCGCCACCCCGGAATTCGTAACCTGTCCTTACAGGCCCGCTAACGCTCGCGGAGTTCCGCTGCAAGATGTGGTCATAGTCCGTACTAATATTTGAGAGAAGCGTGGGGACGGAACGGAAATCGATCGCAGTGTGCACTATTTAGGGCTTGATGAGGTCACGAGTCCTCCCATCGAACTCAAATTACCCCAGTCTTCCCTGCCAACCATATACTCACGACTGCAATTACCTTTTTGCCGCGCCGTATATAACGCGACCCCGCCGTCTGTTGGTCCTCCTCTCTTATCTGTTCGATAATGGCCTCATACTTCTCACAGTCGAAGCTCTTATGGACACCACCCAACCCCGGATTTGCCAGCGCTGATATTCTTAGACGCCTTGTCAATCGAAAACATGGCTTGGATCTCCGTAAGGATTCGTTCTAAGCCTTCTTCCGTTTGTCCCTTTCTCAGGCAACTCCGTCTATGTTGCAGAGGATTATCATGCTTTACACAAGTATTCAGTTGAACATGAAAGGTTCTGGCTAGATCTCTGGGAATTCCTCGGGATAATTAGCTCAATACCTCCTCGCCAGGTTAGGACTTGTTTGACATGACTTGTACGTGAAACACCACTGAAATTCACTCTAAGGACCGGATCACTTCCCCAGGGAAATTCAAAGAAATACCAGTCTGGTTCCCGGATGCCAGGCTCAACTATGCAGAGAACCTGCTATGGCGCTCGGACGATGCGGTGGCTATTACTGCGACAGGAGAGCTAGGAACACTTGAGCACTACACATTTAGGCAACTACGCGAAATGGTCAGGAAGATGGCTTCTGCCCTTAGGATTTCAGGCCTCCGAGTAGGCGATAGAGTTGCAGGTAATAAATATTATACGGGCTTTAAAAGAAAATCATGGACTTTTATTGATATTCATGGTTCGCAAATTTTAAGCTATCGTTGCCAATTCTATCCACGCCGTTGTTATCGCTCTTGCGGTTGCGAGCGTCGGTGGAATCTTCTCCAGCACGGCAACCGATATGGGCGTTCAGGTAGGGCCGCGCTATCTAGGCTCCACGCTCTCTAATCATTGATTTGTGACAGGGAATTCTAGATAGATATCGTCAAATTAAGCCGAAATTCGTCTTTTCTGACACGCAAGTCAGCTATGCCGGCAAACGGATAGACCTCACCAACAAGATTAGACAAGTTGTTGCAGATCTCGAAGGACACGGCTTGCAACAAACGATTCTCCTTCCGAGTCGCGTCTCGGGAGCAGAGATCAAACTAGAAGGACTAAAGAAAAGGTAGTAATTGTTTCATATTATCATTTCGTCTCATTTCGCTGAAAGGCACTTATAGCTCGATTTTATCGGATTTTCTGCAAATTGCGGATGACAGCCCACTGCGGTTTGAACAGCTGCCTTTCTCCCAGCCCTTGTTCATCCTTTACAGTTCCGGTACAACCGGAAAACCAAAATGTATCGTCCATTCTGCCGGAGTAAGTTTCCTCCACTCCAGTCTTCTCAAGTGCGGTGGAACTGATGATACCTTCAGGGAGTATTGTTGCAGACCAAGAAAGATGTTCAAACCGGCTTTGATGTTGGTATGAATGACACTTATCTTCAGTACACAACCGTACGTGTTTTCTTTCTCTTGAAGCGCCTTGCACTGATGAGGGAATCCACTCAAATCCGGCTGACAGACCGGATGGATGATGTGGACATTCATGTTGAGCGGTCTTTCCGTTGGGGCCCGCCTAATCCTCTACGACGGCTCCCCTTTCTATCCTAGCCTGAAATCATTCTTGAGACTGATTGACACGCAAAAGTAAGGAACCATATCCCTGACACACTTTTTAAAAAATGCGCTCATCGGTACGTATAGCGTTTCCCACCTAGGGACGAGTCCACGTTTCCTGGCTGAAGTTCAAGGCCAAGGCACTCCTCCTCGTACGTCCCTATCAGGCCGATCGAAATGATCGATCGGGCATTGACACGACTCATAATTAAAATACAGTTGAACTGGGTCGATTCGATGCCCTGAAAGCGATCGCTTGTACAGGAGCCGTCTTGACTCCACCGCTTTTTGAATGGGCGCAATACGCTTTTGGACGCAATGTCCACTTAATCTCGACCAGTGGTGGAACAGACGTCTGTGCTGCCTGTACGTACTCGAATGTTCTACTTTTACCTTCGCAACCACGGACCGAAGTTTGATGTCTCCAACTAGTTGTCACCGGTACCTCCACACTTCCTGTTTACGCCGGCGGTGAGTATTTTACGACCCGGGTACCGAAAGATCAACTCAGATAACGTTGCTATTAGAGATACAGTGCAAGGGTCTCGGCCAGGCGGTTGAAGTCTTTGATCCCAGTGGCAACAACATCGAGCACACTGGTCAACCGGGAGAGCTGGTTTGCACAAGACCTCACCCATCCCTGCCACTCTTCTTTTGGGGTGATGTCAATGGCGACAAGTTACGTGACGCTTACTTCAATATGTACCCTGGTAAGCGATACTATTACGCCAAGCACTATGAATTGTCCTGAAGGAGTTGTCACGTCTATGTAGGCATTTGGAGGCAAGGAGACTTTATGGTTGTCAACCCGGAAACAAAAGGCATAATGATCCTTGGTCGAAGGTGATCTACCCTTAACCACTGTCTTTCCCTTTTTCTGACACGTTTTTCTTTTCTTGAAGTGACGGTGTCCTCAATCCCAGTGGGGTCCGCTTTGGGTCGGGAGAGATCTATACCGTACTTGAGCAATTCTCTTCGGTCCTTGATGATACCATTTGCGTTGGCCAAAGACGGGCGCAAGATCAAGACGAGCGTGTCCTCCTATTCCTCAAAATGCGTGATGGACAGAAGTTCACACCAAGATTAGAAGAACAAATCAGGAATGCTATCAAAACGGCTCTCAGCGCTAGACACGTCCCTGCGTACATTTTCGAGATTGAAGAAATACCCGTAAGTCGGCTTCCAGCAGTCCGATCTCCCGCTCACTATACTTATGCCACTCTTCAGTATACAGTCAATGGAAAGAAGATTGAGATTGCTGTCAAACAGATCGTTTCTGGATCCAACTTGCAGCCCAGTGGGACCGTAGCTAATCCAGAATCGCTCAAGCTGTATTACAAATTCAGGGACATTGAAGCTGTGGCGAGGGGTGTCAAGGCTAAGCTCTGAACTATGTTAGGGTTTATTAAACGGAAGGTCGGTGTCTAGATCCGTGTATGCATACAATGTTTGTTCGGTTTTTTGAATACGATCAAGTGGTGTCTTTTTTTTTCGCTTTTTCACTTCACACCGATTGCTTAGTGATTTCCCTTGCCTTGGGAAGGGGTCGGAAGGTTGTATTCAGTATGATAATGCACCGGATTCTCGGTGCTCGATTTACCATCAGCGGATATAGTGGTCATCCTATCTTTTGTGCGTTTGTGTATCCAATGCTTAACTGCGGAAGGAAGAACAATTCACACGGTCATCGCAGTCTCTCTTCTAAGCTATCGTTTCCATTCTACCTTTTGTCGGTTCCGTTCGATTAGGCTATCTTTCAAGTTCTGGTCCAGCCAGGAAATCAATGTAAGAATAGATAGTGATAGTGTATCGGGATTACATGATGATAGTGCATCGCTTGAGAATTTTAGATGTCAGTACCGTTGCGATCGAGCCGATCGTCGAGGGGTTCCGATCGAGAGGTTCAGAGACTAGGCCAACCGTTGAACAGATGTCGTTCTCAGAAGTGTTAATATCCAACGACTCTGATTTTGATACTATTTTTAGTTATTCTGCAATCTTACCGTTAGTCAACAAGAAACAAGATGTGATGCTACGTCAATGGAGTAGTGTTCCGTCCACTACAATGGTATATGAAAAGAAGAAAACAAGGACATCTTGTGTCGATGGAATCATGTTCAACATGTTCATCTTGTTTTGATCATGTAAGATGAGATGACAGATTATGGACATGACGATCGGATTGAAAGAGACGTTGACATGGCACACGTCTCTTGCGATTCGATGGACTTCGGCACTGACTGTTAATACATATGTGATTATGAAGTGGCAGTGGCGGGGACAGTTTTTGATTTGCTTCCGCCAGAGGGTTCTTTTTGGCAGATTGGAGATTTTGGTGGCGTTTTTTTTTTCGCACATTGCCCCGGTTGTGTGTTTTTTTCTCGAGGGAAGGGTTGACGGTTCCGCAAACCTCTGGGTTTAGAGAATCTTGCGTGTTCTGGTTCCCACAGTATTGAGTGTGATATGAAGGTTAAAGTTCAGTAAGCGTTATCTATCCGAAGTGACTTGTCAATAATGGGAGTAAGCGAGAGTTAATGTCGGATAGCTTTCCGAATCGTTCTCCCTCCCCTCCATTACAAAAGGTGACAAAAACGCTCGTGACCCAGTGCAGTAGATTTTTTGTTGTATACATGTCATTGACGGGTGTGTGGCATTGCCACAATCTGCTTGCCATTCCCAAAATTGTCATGGAAGCTGCCAAGCAAATGAAGCATTCCTCTCTTTTGGTTATTCGAAATTACCTGCACTATATTTTGTTTTTGGTCTGATGTGAGGTTGAAATGCTCGAGCAACTACCGTCGGTTGCCTAAAGCTACCCCTCTTTGTCGGCATAGGAACCGTAGTCGACAACGTCCCATAGTTAAGGCTGGTCTTCTCCACTAGTGTTAGGCTGCGCAATGACGGAACTGAATTTTCCTGGAATTTCTGTCGAAAGGGTCGATTGAAGAGTGATGAGCGCAGGGTAGGAACAGACCGATACGTGAGAAGGTGGTAGATCAAAGCATTCAGGCTTCAATTTGAGGCCAGTGCGGACCGATTGTAACGCTCGCTCGGGGCCTGAACCTTTGGGGTAAATTATTGATTTCGCCATGGGCGAATTTGAGGACAAGAAAGGGCTCAGTGAGTGTAAGCGGTGATTTCATTTAGTGTGCCAAGGTTAAGAAGAATAATTCTCGGAGATGGCGAGATGGTGGGCTCAAGCGATACACGAAGTGGTTTTTTCCCTGGGAGCTTTGGAGTCAAAGCCGAAGTGGTCTCGGTGCCAATTGGAGAGGGTGCATTCGTTACTAGTTGGCCATCAGGTGATGGAGTCAGCCGGGTTTTCTATTTATCGCTCAATAGACGCACTTTTAGGTGCAGGAAGATAACGTCCTACCTTCTGGCGTAAAAATAACGATTGATTGTGGGTTAGAATTTCTCGGCGTCTGTTTCATTTCTGGTCGTCGTAACGAGACTGTATCGCGGACGCTATTGCTGAGAGCTTATCAGTTGAGTCTAGAAGCATGCATCGCGGGAGTGGCGAGACTCTTGCAGGTACAGAGTTGGAGGGGTGATTAAGACGGTGAAACTAGCTCAGCAGGGCTGCGCCCTCACTTTCTCCACGAGCCACTGGCTTGTGCAAAACATAGTGGTCGGAGGCCGACACGTGCACGAGTGCCAAAATAAAACAGTCGAAGGTGTCAAGGGCGGCAAGAACGAAGAAGCCACGCGAGTCAGTGCGGTATTGATTCAGAGAGGGAAAGGTTTGACATCTGATCAAGGGCCTGCACCCGAACAAGCCTCACATCACACATTCTCGAATACTGGTTTTGCATCGCCGCTGGATGTGAAAGTTTGTGTGTTTCCGCTGATCTGATTGGCGTGCAGCGCGGAAAGCTGGGAGCAGAGACGGTGTGAGATCAGACCGGAGGCGCGAGCCCCGGTTGCTCTGCGCGCGCGGT
>JANIEX010001064.1:0-14100 GCA_027627405.1 Leucocoprinus birnbaumii | reverse complement strand
TCTACCTCTATTTCTACATCATCCATACGCTTCTCAGCCTCATTTTCGGCAACGATGCTGTTTTCCTGTCTACCACCGTTTTCCTTGTCGATTTCACAACCGCACGGCGATTACCACCTCTGCCATGGCTGATATCGGCGTTCGCGGCTACCAATACTGCTAGTATGGTGCTGTTTACAGGAAATCCCGTCAATTTCGTGATCTGTGAAACATTCAAGATTAGCAATAGCGTTTTCAGCGTCTATACTATTTCGCCCTTCGTGATTTGCAGTGCAATTTGTTTAACGGCTTTGATGCTTCAATTCAAGGACGCAAGATTCATTCCTTTCCAGCTCACCATCCCCCGCTGGTCCAACCTCCAGAATAACCTCCAGGATGCAACAACGACACTCTTCGGGAGCTTTCTCCTCTGCTCCTCGTTTGTGGTGGCATTGTTTCTCAGTGTCCAACACATCGGTGTATGGAAAATCTTCCTTTCTTTTGCGTGCCTCAAATTCATAATCGATATGCTGTGGGACCACCGTCGTGTTGTCACCGCTCCCTATGATTTTCCTCTTTTACTCACGACATCCACCTCTATACCCGTCAATGCCGCAGAAGTCGATCAGTGGGAAACCCGGCCTACGGCATCGGAGGAGGGTGACGAGGTCGAGACATCCGACGACCAACAGAGAGTCATCCTGAACCTTTACCGATCACTGGCTTTGCGGTTTCCCACATTTTTTGCCGCTGTCCCCCAGTTACCATTCGGGCTCATACCCTTGGTGTTTTCGCAGTTCATACTTATTGAAGCGTTGGCATACCATGGATGGATAGAGCTCTTCGGGCGGTGGCTGTCCACCGCCTCCAACGGGGATATGTATCGCGCAATATGGGTAGTGGGCCTCACCGGCGCCTTTCTATGCAATATTGCGGGAACAAACATCGGCGCCACGATATTAATGACCAAAGTCATCCGCCAAGCCAACTTCAACGACAACTCAGAACGAGCAGCAGCAATTGCACTTGCTGTTGTTGGCAACATCGGCGCCATCAATCTCACCCTAGCCTCGAGCCGATCCGCATACCTTTGGAGAGCAGGGTTACAACGGGAAGAGGTAGATGTCAATCCGTGGCTGCTTGCGAAATGGAATTCGGTCATATTGCTTGCGATGACTTGCATGGGACTAGCTATCGTCTGCGTAGAGATGGCAGTGCTCAAATAAGCACAGGCAACTAGCCTCTCGCTTTATTTATCCTTGACTGTTTCTCAGGTTTTTTTTCTTTTTCATCATACCCAACAACAACAAATCAAACTTGGCATTCACACGCACTACCCGGAAATTCGCATTCACACGTACTACCACGTACTACCCGGAAATTCTGTTTGTATTACTCTCTAGGCAGTTCCTCATCTGGACATTTCTTCATATCAGCCATTACTTGCACAGTCACATTTTGTAATGCTTAGACGAATCCTGCATTGTAAGGCCCAAAGGCGTCCAGACAAATTAGCACGACTATGTACCATCGATTGTCTTGATTTTTGTTCGATACTCACCCTAGAAAGAGGAGGGTTGGATTCAGTAAAAATCACCGCCCACTGTTTCAAGGAGCAACCGACGCAATACTGTTGCAAATTTTGTACCAAATCTGCTGAGTAATCCATTCAGCCTTTGGGGCGTACACGGGTTACATGTGATGCCGATTTCGGATGGTGCAGTCCCAGTATGTAGATCCATGATGCGACGAGAGCGGTGCTTTATCTACAGATGAGAACCGGTGTGACCAAAGCCGCTAGTATAATCATGGTAGCAATTGAAAACCGGGAGCCGTCTACCGGCCGAAGTCGATGACCAGCTGTAGACATTCAAGTCTGAGCTCTGAACTACGGCAAAGGATCCTTAGCCACCCTTCAGATCGACTGTATGTTTTACTTGGTCGACTAATCCCTTGGTTGGTCATGAATCAGTCAAACCCTGAACTGATTCTTTGAGACAGACGACAGCGCCCAGAACCGGCTTTGTTTGTCATCAAGGTGCCGATTACTGTGAGTGGGCGCAACTTGTGTACAACCGAGGTGGAATAGAATGACTCAAATCTCGACGCTTCAAAGGTGTTCGCATTGTTTTAGTCAGGCTTGGAGGCCATGTTTATTCTCTGCGGAGTATCTAGAGGTAAGCAAGATAGCTCAGCGTTCTTAATAGTCCCTATGCCCATAGCAGTCAAGGCCTAGTGGGATGAGCACGGCGGCTGTCGGTGTAAATTATTCAGGGACGAAGAAAGCACACAATCTTCGATGAATCCGATCTCCCTTGTGCAGTACTTCGAAGTCTACAAGTAAACAAACAAGGAATCTCATTCTCGATACTGCGGTTGAACAAGAGCACAGTATTTGGACGAGATTTCTGGAAATATTGTCTGGGAATCAGGGAAAGGCGGCTATCGTTGACAGAGCACGTACGTCCAATCATGCCAGTTTGCTTCTGGGCTAGCCACCAGTGCTCGGTGGTCCTATCGACGATCCCCATCACCTCACCTTTGGTGAAAGAAATTAATCGCGGGTCTCGATGACTCGGTATATCTGCCCATCAAGTGGAGTCAAAAAGAGAAGTAGCTTCATTGAGATAATGAAACAATACAATCGATCAGCCCAACTGCCTTCACGGGATAATCTTCAACCGGTCGAGCTCCAGCAGCACAGTAGACAAGGAAAACACGTCTGAAGCGCACAACTATGCAGTAGAAATTGTAAATCAAGAGGGACACGCAGAGGTTGATCAGTACTTGCGTCCTATTGTTCCGTCAGCCTTTCTGGCTAACCAAGATGGTCCAGTCCGATGAGCGATGTCCAAGATTTCGCCTTTTTGAACGGAGAGCTCATCCGGTAGACTATCGTGATTTGCGTTGTCTGCGGTACGTGGTCAAATAGCATTATCAGTGGAAGTATTCTTCGAGCTCAAATATAATTTACAAGATTGCCAAACTTTCGCTTTGTCAACAAAAATATCAACCGAGAGCCTTGCAGTTGGACGGGAGAAAGATATAGCTTTTAAGCTCCTGGTATGACAGAATGCATCGGATGGCACAACTAAGTTTCATTGTCAATCCCATCCGCCTTCTGTTATTGAGCATCATAAGTAAGCTGCACTTACGACCTGTCGTTCCGTGAATGTTCCTAGCTAGCCACCATTTCTCAGTTGCAGATACCAGAATTTGCAAGGGCTCGCTTTTCCCAAATGAGAGCTGAGATGCAGTAGTAGCCATATCTGGAGAATTGTGTGAGGAGTAAATCTCTACATAAGCTAACAAAATAGCTGACGGTCCCTCAAAGCCTGGACTAGCTTGTATTCCTGTGGGGCTGGTTGCTGTGAAGATTCATCTGACTCCTTTTGGAGAGTGTCAGAGCAAGCCACTGTGGCCTAAGGGCTCGAGTAGAGCTCAAAACTCACGTTTTCCGAGTCATCTTGCACAGAAAAGGAAGAATTATTCAAAGCCTGCAAATTTTGAGAAGCCGCCTGAATTCTAAAGCATGATTGGGCGAAAATACTACTCACGGCATATTGAAGTAGAATGTTCATATCTGCCTCTGTGAATCGGATAGGAAATCGTCGTTGGATAAGCTGAGAGGAAGGGCAAGGGAAATGATGATACGATGGATCAGGGCCTGGAGGTCCAGATGAGCTTGTAAAATACATCCTTTCGAGCCTTTGAAGAATCTGAGTCGCAGTTGGTCGATCCTGAGGGGCAGAACTCCAACAGCCTTCCAGAATGGTCCACGTTTCATTTGAAACTGCTCCTGTCGGACTCAAGGAGCTATCTTGCACATTGTATTGCCCCTTTCCTAGCGGCGTTGCGTTGTGGAAGGTATTATGATAGGTCAGAGTCTATCGTGAGACGTTTCAGCCGACTTCTTGCTGAGAATATAAAGGAACCTATACCTCGTAGAAAACGAAGGCAAATTGAAAAATGTCGCTTGCAAATGTTGTTTTTGGTGAAAGGCCGGTTGCTGTCAGCCCTGTGAGTTCAGGTGCAAGAGCGTTGGAAACGAGCACCGAGCTGGACGATGTGTGGTCGGAAGGTGTTCTTAGTCCAGCGGCCTCCACGATACATGAAAGCCCGTAGTTAGCAAGACAAGCTGAGCCGCTAGATGTTATGAGTATGTTGGCCTGCACGCCGTTTCCCATCAAATATTGTTATCGGAACTTTCAGATCACGCACCAGCTTGAGGTCTCCATGGACAATTTGATGTTTGTGAAGATAACACAAGCCATTCAGTATGTCGTATATCTGATGAACGAGGATGAAAGAAGATAGAGTTGAGTCATGCAATGCATGACGGAATCTAAGTGAGAGAATCACCAATGGGATACGAGACACGTTTGGTTTTCTGCTTAGATACATGGAGATATTCCCATTCTCTTGCCAAGGTGACACAATTGCGATACCGTCGCTATGGTCACGTAATCGGCAGATCCCGTAAAATGGGAGGAGATTTGGATGAGAGAGTTGACTCCAAAGCATCGCTTCCTTTAGAAGCACCTAAATTGGGTCGGTATCATTCGCTTCCGTGAGAAAGTAGCTCACCTTCATAGGCTGACCGCACCTCGATTTCTCTCCTATCCTTAATACCTTTATGCATATACGAGTATTCTTATAGGTCCCTTTCAATATGCTAGAGTTTTCGCTAACAACAGGCTCGATGCCAAGCTGAGCGTCCTGAAGCATTAGGTTCCGCGGGAAAACTCCTGATCTCGCGCACAGATGTTTCATAGTGTGCACCACCGAGCATCGGAGACTACCAGACGTTTCTGGAGCATCTATGGCCTGTAGATCCAGAATATTAGTCCAGAAAACCATCATCTTTCCAGATGATGTATGAATTCACCTTCTGCAAAATCTCGAGGCATGACTGTGCATTGTCACCCTTGAGTTGGAGTAATGCTTTGCAGGTCGCCGAGCTACTGAATATCTTCTCCAGAAGCTTCTGAGGACTTTCCAGAACTTTAGAGGAAGGGGGGGCATTGAAACAGGCCGTGAGGTTTCTCTTTCCAGAGCAATCACAACAAGAAGTTAATCCTTCGCATCGATGATAGTGACCTTTGCGCTACGAGGGATCTCCTTAGAAGAGTAGGAATGGGGAAGTCCTCGACGTACCTCAGTGCAAGTGGCTACTGATCTACCATCAAGGTCAATTCATGTTATTCTCCTTCAGTTCTCTAACTCACGTAGGATAGAGTGGTGCACTAGTTGCGGAACCCATCGCTCCTGGAGGCGAGCTGGAGAGTATCGTGGGAAACCCTTTTGGGGATTCGATGTCGTAGTCATCTATGGCCTGGCGTGACCAACTGTACATGAACTTAAAATAAGCGCCTACAAGATGTCAACAGCAAGGCTGTCGGTGACTCGCTTAGCGCTATCCTTATGCCTTCCTGCGCCCTGTGTTTTTTCTTCTTCATATGGATTCATTGGGCTGGGCAGTGAGACCACGACTCTAGCCAGAAGGTGAATTGAACACAGCTCTGCAGCTGAGCAGTTTCCCCAGATAAGAAGGCCAGAAACTCCCGAACGATCAATGATCCAATGATAACGGCGTGTGTGTGAGGGGCCCTGACAATC
The DNA here is from genome assembly GCA_027627405.1 of Leucocoprinus birnbaumii. NCBI lineage: Eukaryota > Fungi > Basidiomycota > Agaricomycetes > Agaricales > Agaricaceae > Leucocoprinus > Leucocoprinus birnbaumii. The sequence continues at coordinate 8,502 of JANIEX010001064.1, read as the reverse complement.
GCCCCGATCAGACTGTGACCTGTTTCCATCCAGTGTCCACGGACCACAATCGACAACAAGTCTTGTTTTCTCGGTTATGTCCGAACTCGAAAGTAACACAGAGTAACACTGGGCCAGGGACCTAAGTCTGCTCTTCGGAAACAGTAAACGAAATATGAGGCCTGGGGACTCGGTGGCCAGATTCAGGCTGGCGCTGCAAGCAAGGTTGTTGTCGGCAGCGGCCAGCATGTATCTAGTATTACAATTAGAGTTCAATAATCCCGGTAGATTATTGAAGTACCGGCACAGTGTTTGTTTACACTGCGCCGCTGAACCAATAATACACCAGGATTATTGAAAACTCATTGAAATATTATTGAGAGCACGTCCATATATGGAATGTATTACCATTTACGGACAAGGGTTTACAATAAGTGTTCAATAATCCACGAGGATTATTGATTCACCGGCGCAGTGTTTACTTAGTACTTACCCTGGTAAACCTATTTTTAGTCCACGTCATGAGATATGATCGTCTAAATTCGTACAGTACTATGGGGACACTTCGACTAGTTTAGTCGATGCCATGGAACCCATGATCATTGATCGATTGATCAAGCTCAAGTACTTACCATCAATCTATAGCCCTCATCAAGGGCTTCCGAGCTGGGTCACAAGAAGTCCGTCGAGCCGTTCAGCCAGCGATACCATTTAAGGCGATGAATCCCAGATTCTTGGCAAAAGGTCAATAACCAATGGGGAAGTCTTGAAAATATACTACTTAAATCGCTTTCTTTTTTCAATCGCTACATCGTCCCAGAATTGTATGCAGCCCTCAAGTCTGAAAATAGCTATATCATATACATCATGTGTACTATCGCCACTGCGAGATTGGCATATGCGCACGCATTCAGGATTATCTATGAATTCTCTATAAACTACCACATAGAGAACCTGACTCGACCGAAGGAAGCCTTACCGATTATTTAGTCTTGGTCATGCTAAACGAGATCAGAATGATTGATGTCTTGATATCTCTTATTCATCCTTTGTCCATCCCTATGCTGTGACTACGGCCCGAGCCCTTATATACTTACACTGCGTCAACAAGTCAATTTCAAACAGGGTATCATTGAGCGTGTTTTCCCTCTTTATCATCAACATCAATCCTCGGCCTGTTTTCATCAATGTGGCACGCAACACATCGACTTGACGGTGCGGTGTATATCAAAGCTCACATGTGATATATGCCAGTCAAACGTTCACAATCAAGTTCTATCACGTCACAGAATGCGAATTCTCCCTTCCAATGAGGCCTTGACGCTCAACACTTAAGCCTCAACTAGGGTCAATGAGTGATCTTACTACTCGCTTTCTTAGGTTCCTCTGACATACTCCCCTTAAGTGGAATGGCAGTGAGATAGACTACTAGTGTGAGTGAACGCTTATGATAAGAGGGCTTGAGAACTTTTGGCCGCAAGATAGTCTATCCTATGCTCCTAAACCAGCTCCTGGGCCCGTGAAGCAGGCTGAAGTATGTGGAGGATATAGACCACGTCAAACCGAGATACAATTAAGTGTAATTAACCTAGGCTTGAATCTCAAGCTTACTTGTCGGCTTTGTGATGCTGGAACTGTATCGAGCATGCACATAACTTTTGCTGGCTATACACACATCCTGATTAAGAATATTCTACAGTAATTGATAGACCTTGGATATTGTAGCTGATATTCTTCAAATAAGCTCCAAGCTCTGTGCGAGTACATCTATGAAGAGAGCCTGAGTAATTGGACCTGAATGGGCCGAGATATCAAACAACTTACGCCCCACTTTACCATTCTGCTTCTGGGCAAGCCACCATTTTTCGGTAGTCCTGTCCACGATTCCTAGTACTTCGTATTTGGTGAAGGAAAGCGATCGTGGATCATGAGGATCTGCCGTATCTGGCGAGCGTGAAAATTGGATCGTTAACATCGTGGTAGTTTTTGCTGACATAGGCCGTACGTACAATCATGTAAAGCGACAGCCTTAACGGTATGGGCTTCTACTGGTTTCGCTCCAACAGCATGGTATACAAGGAAGACGCGCCGAAATCGCACGACTAGCAAACCAAGCAAACTTCAGCTATCATGAGATTTTCAATCGGCGGACGATACTTACGCCCGACGGTTCCATCCTTTTTCCTGGCCAACCACGAAGGCCCTATCTTATGAGCGACATCCAGTATTTCACCCTTTCTTATAGACAGCTCGTCTGGAAACTCATCATCCTTTACCTTATCTGATAAGACAACGAGACGTCGATGATCGATAACAGCTAATGATCCAAATCATGATAGGGAAGCTTACAGGTCTCCCATACTTCCGCCTTATCAACGAAAGGGTCTGCTGGGCTCTGCGGCTTGACATCCTTATTACTATGGTGGGTACTTCCGCCTGCGTATTCGACGAGTAAGTCGGAAGGCACGACTGATGATAATAACAGAAGTCAGTTTCGGTGAAGCAAGGACACAACTTCGACCAAGATCTTACGTCCTTGTGATCCATTAGCATTTCTGGCTAGCCACCATTTTCTGGTCTTGGAAACTAAGATTTCTAGGACCTCGGACTCAGTAAACGCGAGCTGCGAGGTACTTTTAGCAACGTCTAAGGAAATTGATCAGGTTGGATGACAGAGCTAATTCACGTCGAGCACATACAGTCTCTTTGTGCCACAGTTAGATGGGAGGCCGGATTCATGCTTGTTGGCAGGGTAAGAGGGGCAGCTGCGGGCTAAAAGACCGCTATGTGTACCATTTGACATAAAGCCGAGGGCCCACTCACTCGTATGCGCTCGCACATGTGCCGATCCTCCATAATAGATTCTTCTGCTCCTACTTTATTCTGGTGATTCTGAGTCGATAAAAGGGAGCAAGACGGTGGTGGGGTTGCGCAGCTGGTGGTCGGAAAACAACCTTCGTCCGATGAAGCCTCACTTGAGGAGGGCGACGATACTGCAAGCATTTGATTTTGAGCCTATTAACTCTAAGGTAAGTTGCGCGAAGGTTCGGCTGGGTAAATGAGCTGACTTCACAATGGGTCATTAACTTTATTTCATCCTCCGTAAACGCAAGGCCTTCCGATCTGATGCTTTGTGGTGAAGGATACTCTCCTGTACTCTTGGGTCGAATGTCTACAAATTGTGAAGGTTGCCCTGTAAGCGATTTATGCAACTGCTCCTTGACTTCTCCGACCGTGGGCCGTTTTTCTGGATCACGACTCCAGCACATTTCCATGATTGTCCATGTTTCATTAGACAGATGATCGAGGGATGGTTTGGTCGGTGTAAACCCTTGCATAACCCTGACGACGATTGCTTGTTTGTTTGACACCTCATAGAAAGGCGTTTGACCAGTGAAAATCTGCCGGGCACCTCAGTTTATAGCGTGAGCTTTAAACAATGTCTTCACCTCATACATCAGGGAGGCGAGTGAAAAGATGTCACTTGAACACCTGGGTCGGTTGCCATCGATAAATACTTCGGGTGCCCACCAACCCACTGTGCCACAACCATGCTGAGTAGTCTGAACAGACGTCCATCCCACCTCGGCCTCCCCTGCAATAGAGGAAAGACCGAAATCCGCAAGGCAGGCAGAGCCAGCTGAGCTGATAAGTATATTAGCCTGTGAAAGAAGTCTCGTCAGGACAACCTCATTTATCCCTATTAGTGACGGGTACTTGCAGCTTTGAGGTCCTCATGGACAATCGTGTGTTCATGCAGGTACTTCAACCCTTCCAGGATGTCAAAAATCTTCGCCGATACTTCCGTTAGGTCGTGGATCAATTGGCTGCCTAGTGAAATGCTCACGAGAGGGAAGCGGGCTGAATCAGGTTTGTTTCGCAAATACACAGCGATGTTCCCATTCTCCTGCCATGGTGACACAAGCGCCATGCGACTGCGCTGATCACCCAGGACATAGATTCCGTAGAACGGGAGAACATTTGGGTGCGATAACTGGCTCCAGATGATGGCTTCTTTCACAAATGCCTGTATTCAGTCTCAGCCCGCTACGAATCATTCAGTGCCAAGCTGCGACAGACCTTCGTGAAGAGTGTTTTCTTCAGATCTTTGATCTGCCTAGCCATCTTGACACAGACACGAATATTCTGATAAGTCCCCTCCCATATATCACCAAAGCCACCAACTTCGACTGGATCCCCTCCGAACTGAACCCCTTGTAGTATCAACAGAGGAGGGAAAACTCCCGACTTTAAGCAAAGTCGTTTCATTCCTCGCAAAGTCGATTTTTTGAGGTCGAAAGGAGTCGCTGGGTGATCCATCACCTATAGATTGCGGAATTTAGTTGAGCCATATTAGCATCTTCGTCAGGAAAGTAACTTTCTCGCCTTCTGCATAAGACCAAGACACATTTGCGCCTGACTTCCTTGTAAATGAACCAAACATCTGTACGATGGTTCATGCCCAAGGACGTTCCTCAAAAGCTGTGATACTAAAAGGGCTCCGTTTTCACAGCCCTGATCGCAAGAATGAATGTCATTGTCAGGGCAGTCATGCAGAACGAGATTGCTCTGACGATCGCCATGCTACAGCAAACAGGATTCAGGTCAGCGTCCTAGTTGAGTGGATAGGAGAACACGAAGATCGTCCGTTTTACCTCAGATGTACTAGGGCTGTAAAGGATCAGACCAAGCCAACGCTGGGGAAGGATTGGCTTACGGGTGAGAAATCTGTTCGCCATGCATTTTTCCGTCTTACCCTAGTCAGAATTCTACCAAACGAATATCCGACAGGACTGACGAGGAGATGTGCAAATGCGAGTGTAGGACGTGAGAAAGAGTGCGATATCACAGCTCTTCTCCCATTGCACCATGTGTCTAGCTTTGACTGATGCGAGAGATTGACGCTCAAAAAGAATTATCCCTTTTCGAAGCTGTTCAAGCTCCAAAACCTTAAAGTTCTGTCAGTTTGTAGTCACGTTTTGGAAGCTCTCGATAAATTGTGTTCAAAGTGGACGCTGCCCCATACATTTGACCCTTCCTTGAAATCCAAGGAAATCGCCGGACTGCAAAAGCAAAACCGCGGAGACAAAAACAATTTTTCATACAGACATACGAGAAGAACCTCTCAGGCGACAGGTGCAGGGATAGAATTCCTGGTGACTATCATCATCGGGATATAGGAAGCAACAAGAGCAGAGATACACAGCCTGACACACATATGTCAAATCCCAGAAGACTCGCATTACAAAGGAAGCTAAAGGACGCACATGAGATTGGACCAACTACTAACGTCTCCTTTGGAGCGCGCAGGGTGCTGATTGAACATGGTGTTTAAGGAGAACATAACAGCCGGCCAGGCAAGGAACCTAATAGCGAAAAGCGAGTAAAACGTAATGATTTTGGTCCGTTGGATTTCAGCGAGCTGTGGTTGAATATTACGACATACCGGTTACGTGTCACCATAATGAGGCCAGAGAGAAACATTCCCGAAGAGTTTAGACCATCTATACGAGAGAGGAAATCGTGAGGGCTCCAGGAAGAATTCTACACATAAACGCGCTTTGGCGTACCACTGGACTCCTGGTACCAGGTTTTCGGGAAAGTGAGTACGACTTCCTGGTATGGGTCGCGTGGATCGTCCTTATTATTAGACATCTACTACCAGGCATCAGTAACCCGAAGCCCATACATCCCCAAAGCACAAACACTGACTCTGTCACCGGCGGCGGTATATGTGGTGGAGTGTGGTGGACGAAGACAACGAGAAATCAGGCACAGTCGTCAACACGGACCAGCACAGCCACGCGAAGTTCCGCTTGGTCCGTCAGGGTCCTTGCAGACGCAAACTCTGGTTGATTTCTACGCCCGCAGAGATCGTTTGAAGTTTCGCAGGTATTGTTTTGAATTCAAGTAAAATACAGTATAAAAATATACAGGGCGAGAATGTTCCTTAAGGGACAATAAACCCCAGACAAAATGGATTGGTCGTCTATGGATTCTGGTAATAGTCGTTGATCGCCTCTGGGTATCATTTTTGATAAATGTCATCCACATAACTTCATTTTGGATATAGAATAGCCATCTCCGCACACACGACTGCAAATCCGACTCCACTCATGAACAACAAGGGTAATGAGTTCCATTTCGCAAACTCCCACTGCGTGACTGTGATCTTCTTTTGTTTCAATATTGATACCCATAGCAATCCTGCCAGACTGGCAGGGAAGGTGAAGCTGACAGCGCCAATGTTGCTTGCAACAGCGAGTGATATTGCCGCAGCTCTTTGAGTCGGGCCGTCGAATCCAGCTTGATGGATAATTTTAGTTAAAAAGATGGTGGCGCCGATATTCGTTCCGGCGATGTTACACAGGATAACTCCCATGACACCTATGATCCAGATTGCAGGGAACATTTTCCCTCCAGAGGCAATGGCTAGCCACCGACCGAAAATTTCGATCCAGCCATGTCGGGTTAGCGCTTCAATGAGAATGAACTGCGAGAATGCAAAGGGTATAAGAGCGAATGGTAATCTGGGGAGGGCAGTGAAGAATGTAGGAAAATGGTCGGCGAGGGCTTTGTATTGTTTGTTGAAGCGCGCGCGTTTGCTTGACAAAAGGTTGGGGATTGGGATCAGTGGTCGATTTGGTATCGGAGTTAGGGAGAGTCGATGACGAACTACTATGGACTGGGGCTGGTGGCACTGGTTGGGCTGCTGATGGTTCCGCTTCTGAAACTTTTTGTGTATGAGGGCTGATGGGGGTATCTGTGACAATGGTAGATTCCCGGTCATCCACCAGGAAGTCTGAGGTTGTGGCTGTAGTGGCACGTTGGAGGGCATGCCTCACGGTGTCTTCCTCGTCTTGGGGATCGGCTTTTGATAATCGTCCAGTGGTATATCGATAATGATCCCAGGACATATCGAACAAAAACTTGACTCCAGCGAAAGGAAGGATGATCTTCCAAACATCTATGTGCAAGAAACTGAGGACCAGAACGACGATCAAGCAGCTCCCGAGGATGATGCTTCCAAAGATTGCTCCTACAGGATCTTTGAGAACTTCCCGGACATTAAGCTGGCCAGTGATGTTGAGTTTGCGTGGGACATACTCCTTGCCCCTGAACTGAATTGCAAGGGCCACGAAGCAAAAAACGTTGCACGCCACGAAAGGCAATATCGTGTATGCAGTGAAGGCTGCATTATTTATGCCGAAACCCTCGCAGATGACGACGTTCGTGGGATTCCCAACGAAGAGGACCATACTCGCAGTGTTAGCTGCGGCGAACTCGGACATGAGCCATGCCAAGGGTTTTAGTTGTGTAGCGGCCGTGTAGTACACGAGGAAAACTGTCCCCGAAAGAATAACTGGGTCATTTCCGAGTATCATGCTGATGAGGGTAAGCATGATGTAGAAATAGAGGTATAGTTTGTGGCCGTTGCTGCCTCCTCGGTTGCTCACCCAGAAGGCAGCAGCCTGGAGGATTCCAGTGATGTCGAGTGTGATTGCCATGTACGCCAGGGAAATAAAGAGGATCAAGATGTTGTAAGGTTTGATACCCTCTTGTGAAAGGACATCAGTCAGGTGGGTGGAGCGATGCCAAGGTAAAGTCACTCGTACCTGTACCAACAATGCCGTTGCGAATCTGCTCGGGACCTAGGCACTGAGAAGCCCATAGAATTGCAATCGCAAGTATTGGTGCAGTGTTGAGATTGATTGGAATATTTCGACGCCCCAGGTAAGGCAGTCGTATTGGGATTTTAATGGGTACGATCACGAAAACCGTTGATAGAAAGAAAAATATGAGAGTTACGATAGAAAAGCGGTCGATGTTGGCCATCAAGAAAGGTCGTTAAGGAGGGCGGTAGGGAAAGAACAAGCTGTAGTCAAGCGGCTCAGAAAAAAACGGCAGTTTTGAAGCGCAGGTGTGGGTATAATATGAACAGCTGGCGTGGTATAAAAATGAGTGAGCAGTGGGCGCGCTATAATACACCCCTGATGGTTTTCAGCCCTGCTATATTCTAAGTAAAAAGAATTATATACTAACCTGCAACCGCCGATGAGGATATATCTGCCTCAATACAAGGAATTAGATTAGAAGCAGAGTAGGAGCAGAGAAAGGCGGTACCCAGTGTTGTAAACACCGGGGTGGTTGTGCCACCTGAACTATCCCACAATCCCACGGCTGTAACTATATTTAGAAATGTCACGTCATGTTATTTTTTGTGCACTGCCTTTGGCCTCATGTTCACTTTCCTCCGATTTGTTGTTGACACCAGTGGTATCGGCGCCAGAAATGGAATCTATCAAGGGCAGTCTTGGCAGCGTCTCTGGGCGCTTTGACAGTAAACTTAACGCTGGCCGCACCACACACACCCTTGTCTTCTTACCACGACCTTGGCGACCTTTATGCCTCAATATCCCTCGAAGATACAACCTGGAGCGACTTTTGAAGTACCATGCAGCGAAGATGAAGCTCGGATTCCGAATCCTTCGTTTCGGCATGCGGCGCTTCGGCTCCCTGGCC
>JANIEX010001063.1:0-14100 GCA_027627405.1 Leucocoprinus birnbaumii | reverse complement strand
AGGTGCGCATCAGTTCCTGTACACCGACCCATTCGATCTCACCTACCATTACCTCAAAAGGAAAATACAGACCCGAGATATGGCTCGGTACGCGGCAACTCAGGACTGAAAGAAGGGAGGAGTGTGTCAGTTCCTGTACACCGACTCCTTGAACTCGCTTACCGTTTCCTGAAAGGGAAGGTATAGGCGTGAGATGTAGGTCGGTGTACGGTAATTGAGCACTGAGAGAAGGGGAATGCACATCAGTTTCTGTACACCGACTCATTGAACTCACTTACCGTTTCCTGAAAGGGAAGGTATAGGCTCGAGATGTAGGTCGGTGTGCGGCAACCGAGTGCTTAATGAAGGGAGGTGCGAGTCAGTTTCTGTGCACCGACCCCTTCGATTTCACTTACCGTTACCTCAAAGGGAAAGTAAAGACCCACGATATGGGTCAGTACACGGCAACTGAGTGCTGAAAGAAGGGAGGTACGCCTCAGTTCCTCTAGACCGACTTAATGAACTCACTTACCGTTTCCTGAAAGGGAAGGTATTGGCTTGAGATGCAGGTCAGTATACTGCAACCGAGTGCTGGAAGAAGGGAGGTGCGAGTCGGTTCCTGTGCACCGACCCCTTCAATTTCACCCACCGTTACCTCAAAGGGAAAGTACAGACTCAATATGTACAGTAGGTCGGTGTACGGTAACCGAGCATTGAGAGAGAGGAGGTACGCCTCAGTTCCCCTAGACTGACTGATTGAACCAGGCTACTGTTCCCATAAAAGGAAGGTATAGCTTCGGTTGGCAGGTCAGTTTACAACAATACAGGGACTGAACCATGGATTTAATGAATTAAAGGTCAGTTCTTATCCCTCGACGTATGCAGTGACACTGACCATTAACCCTTCTGGCCGAAACGGTCTCCTTCCAGCTAGAGGTCACCTGATAGCAACCGAGCTTCACAGTAAATGAAGCTCAGGCCAGTTGTTATCCACTGACGCACTGGCCTTCCTCAAAGGGGGGGGGACCACTGTCGCGACTTTCAATCGAGGAACTCCAAAGCAGCTGTTTGCGAGCCTCTACAGTTCCTGTACTCCACCCTATTCAATCTAATCAATCAACTTCACCAGAGTCCCGATATGCCAAGCAGCGAGAAAATGATGTCAGTTGCCGATCCATTCGATAATCCTAGAATATGAACATGGTCTTATGGGGTTACATACCATCAGCTACAGGCTACATGTAAGGCTGAGTATGGACCCGATAGCCAAAAGTCACACTAAGATATTAGTCTGGGGGCATGTCACCTAATTGTTTTGCAGCAAACATAGGGTATTGAATTGTATGCAGTCATGGTAATACCAGTCTCACAAATCAACTTGATGCTAATCAAATCGGGTATGTACTTCAATATGAACGTTGATGACAATGGCATTGGTGTTTGGCGCATGTCTAGGTGAAGAAAGGACACTAGAGGGGGTGCTAGGCGTCTGCAAACTGGGGTGAACCACGTATGGGGGTGAAAAAATCCGGGTGCTCGAACCGAGGAAGCCATGAACTACACCGGCCTCCACTCTCTCTCCATCTCATGGCCGAGTGTGAGAGGATGTGAGCGGCACGTAGCCTCCGAGTGGCTTTCCCCAGTTGATATTGTGGAGAGCGCAGCGGCTTGGTTGCATAGGCTCGGCTGTCAAGAGGAGGGATATCCTCCATATCCGAGGCACCAGTTATTTGCGAAGAAGGCTGGGGGGTGAGAGCTGGAGAGGGAAATGGTGTGGGCGGTGTGGTATAGGTGCTCGAGAATGAAGACGCGTCGGGTTGCGAGTCGTTAGCAGTCGTGGGGTCGTTGTTGATCATAAGACTTGTCGTAATCGTCACTTCTAAATTAGGAACAGTCAGTGGCTGCCAGTATTCAAAGTCTCGAGAAGGACTACGCAGGAGCCTCAGGATATCAAACTCACCAGGACTGGATAAGGAAGCCTACAAAACGTGTGGGCCCTCACAATGGTAGGCACACAAAAAGAGGTTTTGTGTGCCGCGAATAAATATTTGTGCTGCCTCGATGATAAATACATTGACAAATAAAAGCGCACTTTCCCGTTTGTGATTATTCGCGTGGCGGTCCAATGGAAATCAATCATCATTAAGGGTCTAGCTTCCCGATGCTCCGTAAGAACAATTTCGTACCCATCAGTTACAGTACGCCAGCCCGCTTTCAACCCTCAATATTCCCCGACTACCACTTATGGGAATCGGTGCGGAACTACCGACCTTGTCAGGTCAGGGACTTTATGTCGGTTGATATATACCGGTTTCGTTAATGAGGGTTAATGCTACCAAATTTGATCAGGATCTCTCCAACCAAGTGACTGAAGAGGAAATCCCGAATCGCAGAAATTTGCCAAATGCATGAGTGCCCTTAACTGAATTTGGAATCTCACATCTGGTCAAGGCACTTCAGCTTCGTCACATTAATAGAAAATAACTACGACACATTAGGGCTGTGGCTACCCTACACGAACATTTCCTAAGCGAGTTTCTCCTGATTCTCATCATCTTCGTTACCATCACTGCCGTTGTCCTTGCCATCATTCTCGAACTCGTCTTCATCACCTTCCTCCTCTTCTTCGTCATCATCCTCTTCGTCATCATCCTCCTCGTCATCATCCTCCTCGTCGTCCGTAAATGAGATTGTATCTAAATCCTCAAAGTCAGGTATAATACCAGATAAATCCTTCTCATTCCTCTCCAAGCTCTGTAAGCGTTTACGAAAGAATCTAATTTGATATTTAGTGATATCAATCATATCCCGACGCTTGCCATTGGCACCAAACTCGTAGAGGTGGTCGGCCTTCAGACCCGTCCAGAACGTGTAAGCGCGCAGCGCGAAGGTGCGATCACGCGGCTCGAGAAACGTGTCTTGCCAGGTCTCCACAATGCCGGTAGCAGGTGACTGCTGCAACGTTGACTTCCAGAGGATCAAATCGAGCAAGACTTCATCCTCAATGCACCCACAATGGAGTTTGCCCTCCTCACGCTCCAGGGGTTTGTCGTCCTCTGCCTTTGTCGGGTCTTCCTTGGGCGGTGTCGGCGGCCTGGGCTCATTTCCCGTCGCAAATGATTTGACTACGTCTGCAACCTTCGAAACCGCCTGCTGAACGTTCTTCACAACTCTTTTGACCCTCGAGATCCCAGGAACCCCGGTGACAAAATAATGATTAGGCTTCTGAGTTTCGAACTGCACATCGTTCGCGATTTTTTTGGAGACCCAGCGATGGTAGGGGCAGATAATATTGCCGTGGTCGGTGGTGAGGATGTAGAGTGCAACTTCTCTACTATAGGTGAGGGCTCGAGGCAGGATTGAGGCGTACTTCGTGATGAGATTTTTGGAACGTGCCGAGATTGGTGTACCGTTCTTGAGATATTCGTCCCACTCGTCTGAGACCATTTCTGTAATAGAAAATATACGTGATCAGCTCGAGCAAGCAGGAGCAGCTGTTATTAGACCGACCAAATTTGCCTTTCTTAATCCCGAACCACATAGACGGTCGATTCCTGACCTTGATGGGGAGCTTCTTCGCCAATGAGTATGTCACAGGTAGATCAATGGTACGGTGTTTCATTGAAGAGAAGTCGAGAGGTCTCAGAGGCTCCAAATAGAGGCTTGAAGGGGGGGATGTCTTGCGGAAGAAGCTCAAGTCGAGCCTTTGCCATCGCCTTCGATGCTTCCGCCAATTCTGCCTCGTTGTCGTCATCGTCGTCGTCGCCGTCCTTCTTGCCGTTGGTCCTCTGCTTGCCATGAGCTTTCTTCTTGCCGCTGTCCTGATCAACAGCAGTGTTTGAGCTCGTGTCGGGAGGTGGAGGTTGTGGCGAATTTTCGCCGGACGTGCCAGGCGTGAACATGATAAAGGGGTCTGCAGCCTTCGACCTGCCAGAGGATTTTGAGGCACGTTGGCGGTTGCCCTTTTTCGCTGTCTTTTTCGCCGGTCGGTCATCATTGTCGACGTCCGAAGAGCGCTTGATTGGGACGGATGGCTTGGGTTGGTCTGGCGGGTTGTCTGAAGCCGAGGCAGCGGTGGGGATAGCATCAAACGAGTTGTATATGGAATCAAACGACAACCCGGGATGATTATGATTGCTGGGAAGGGACATGTCATTAAAAACGAAATCTAACAGCAATGTCAATAATATCATCCATCAGAACTGGATCAGTACTTACCATTGCCCAATAGCATAGTCATTTGACGATGTTCGCCACCGCTAGAAGATCCTGGTAAGCCTTGACCCGTTGCATATGGATAACCACCAAAAGCTGCGCCTGCTTAATGACATTAATGGCAAAATCACAAATTGGATGTGTCCAGTACTCACCGTCGAAATTGGGTATTGCACCTTCCGTGCCGGTTTGTTCCCATTGACGGAAGTTTGAGCCTGTGTTGACGAGAGCGCCTGAGCTAAGATCCCGAGCACCACCTTTATTTGCAGTGTTCAGGAATCCAACCGAGTTACCGCCCGCACCCGTTGGCAAAATAGAGCCGCGACCCGTATCAAGGGCGGGAGGATTGGGTGAGACGTCGTTAGCGGTGAGAGGGCCGACGGAAGCGACACTGGGATTGAGAGTGTGGGGTGGAGGATGAGCGACGTGAGGTTGGGTAGTGTATGCTGGCGTATACACCGGCAACCTAGCGTTTGGAGGAGCTTGGACGGAGGCTGGCGAAGTTCCCATAGTGGCAGTCACAGAGGGATGGACGGAGTCCACTGGTAAAGGAGCATATGAAGCAGATGTCCTTGCTTGTAGAAGCTCAAGAGATGGGGCACGGACAGATGGAATCGGCGGTGCATCAATAGGAGTGGTCAGATTGGGGACAGTGTGTTCAACCAATCCAGCCAAATTTCCAGCCGAGGACGAAGTTACACGTACTTGAGGGATCGTTTGGGCGGTAGGGATAGCAATGGGTGGAGTAGGAGCCGGGGGAGGGGATGCATGAACAACCTGAGGAGCAGGAGTGGCAGGCACGGATGCTGGGGCTTCTGCAGCGGCTGTGGCAGCGACGGGAGCCTGGAGTATAGCGGAACCCAACGAAGGTGCCGCCAATCCCGGAGTGCCAGTCTCGGGGGTGATGGAAGTCGCGTCGGTATCTTTGGTAGCAGAGCCGGTAGTGCGAGAAGGAAGGTCGGCCGTCTGGACAACGAAGTCACCTGTTTCTTGGGCCGACGGTTGGGATATGACTGGTGCGGCATTGGGCAATGAATTTTTACCGGCCGAATCAATGCCTTCGGCGGCAGCACCGTTGACCTCAGGTGTCTCAACGCCAGGAATCTGCGAAGACATGGTCGGACCGGTATCGCCAGATTTGGTGTCCGCTGAGGCCGCTGCTAGTTGCGCCTGCAGCTCAATCAGCCGAAGCGCCCTGTCATTGTTCCGTTTCTTCCCCTCAAGAAAATCTAGAACTTGTGATTAAGAAAGGCAACGAGAACCAACCAACGATGAGACACGTACTGAACGACGGGATAGAAACCTCATCATCCACAGATTTTTCCTTCAGACCGACCGCCTTCTGGTAAGCAAGCTTGGCGGGCTCCATGGCGCTCTCCCATTGCACGTAGAGAGTATGATAACGCATGCGATGCGCTTTGATCTCACCTAATGAAAGCGATACATCGTCAGTGACTTAGAATAGACATACTTGTCGTCTACCAATACGACTGCAGAATACCGACCTGGCGATGCCTTCGACTTGCTAAGCTGAGTGACTAGTTTCGTGGCCTCATCAGCCTGCACCTTCAGACTACACACTGTTACAAGAAGTTCGAGATACTCTCGAACGGCAACTTTCAAAGCTACAGCACACATCTCAGTTGAGAGAAACTGGAGTTCTGAGACGACTCACCAGAGCTTTCCATGGTAGATTTAGGCAGTGATGAACTCAGTAGGTAGCAACTGACGACGCCAGTTCAGGACCAAACCACGCTTGCTTTTATTGCCCATCAGTCAGGTACTGCTGGAGCGACCCATGAGGTATTCAGATACTAATCCCCGGATGCTGTTACAATAGCCGTCGGAAAGCTTTCTCGAATGAGACTGCCGACCACAGATGGCGATATCTGGCGCTATTCTTCCAGGGGGAATGAGACGATTTGAAATTCGCGGATATTCTATGGAGATTATCTTACCTCCAGTCGGAGGAGTACTTGATTTGACACGTTCGTAGCCATTCCTGAGGATGGAAGATGTAATAGACGCGTGAAGTAGGTGGTTGTGTTGAACGCGACCAAGGACTTTGGGTGTACGCGCTATGAGCTCAAACTGCACGTGATTTCGTACAGCCACTGAAAGTTTATATAAGTCAATCGTATATGCCTGCAAAAGTGCTTATCGGGACGGAAAGAACTCGGTGCCTTAACATAGAAACATGTGCTTGTATACTCGTGCAGCAGCACGCGAAAAACCTCTCAGATCTCACAGATCCTGATCGTGATTTAGATCAACTTCCCCCTTTGGCTAGTAGTAGATCGAAAATATCGGGACATCCTGCCCCAAAGTCCACGACAACCCCTGGTCTCAGAGGTCGAACGGTGGTCGCGCGACCGCTTACGACCCCACGAGACGTGGTCATACATTGGTCGTCCATTGGTCGCAAGAAAGGTCGCATATGGTCGTGTAATTTATTTCGGCCATATCGGCGATGTCTTCAAAACTCATAAAGTTGCGAAATTCCGTTGGGTTTTTATCATCTAACTTCCATATTTTTCGTCTATAATACGCTACGTGATGTCTGAGACTCCGAAAAATTCGTCCAATAATGGGAAAAAGCGCGACAGATCCAACGTTGACGAGAATGGTTTCAACAAAGATGATAGATACCGAGAAAAGTAAAGTCATATCACAATATCTTCTTCCCATTCCTCTGACTTATTTCCCTTTGCCAAGGAAAAAACAGCAGCTTAAGGCTTTAAATGACGCCGAAAAGGCTCGCACAAAGTGAGTAATCTGTCTATCCAAGAATCCCCCAATTATTCATGCTATAATGATTAACGGGTGCAGTCAAGAGACAAGTACATCTCTTTCAAAAACACCGTTTGTGTCATCTCCGCTCTTAATTTATTTCTCCAGTGCTGACTACAATCTATTTGACCACTAGGATGGCTACTACCGAAGCCCATCGTCTCGCCTGTGATATCCTGAGGCTCCTCAAGGAGGGCAAACATCCATACGCGATATGCAACGACCTCGATAGCGAAGAGTTCGAAGAATTGGGTCGCTTTCGCGTTATCGAGCAGCAAGCTGTGGAGTGGATGTCCAAGTGGAACGGCGTGGCTTGCTGGGCAGAATGGTTAGAGATGAGCTATAACGAAGCCATGAAGTGCTATGGTTTTGATGAGTGGTTTGAAGAGGTGTGGGATCATGCCGACAAAGGACGTCGGCTGGAAACCAGACTTTTCGAACTGCATGGAACGTTACCCAAAGAGCACTATAAAGTCAAGGAGCTTTATCGACGTGCAACGGAACTCGTCCATTTGCTCGCAAAAGCAATTGCCTTATTAGAGATTCAGGTTGCCTTAATTCCACACAAGTTTTCTATTAACCAATCTCAACATTTTCGTACAGACAACTACGGGAGCGACTGATCTTTGATTCATAGTATATATGTCGAGTATTTCTACGTAGAAAGAGAATCAGGTATTCATTTGCGCCATGAGCTTAGCGATGACAGCATCCTTTCTAGCCAACTCTGCTTTATGCTCATGGGCTTCTCTCTTTGCCTCTTCGGCATCCTTTTGAGCATCTTGCAACCGTTCCCTATTTTCCTCGAGTTCGAGTGTAAGCTCCATTACCTCACGACGACGAGCCATGACCAGAGTCTTCATGATGATGGAAAAATTGGTATGAATGATATCTAGCTCTGGGCCCGCTTCAGTACGAAGGCGAGGCGATGCGTAATGAATGTAGGGAGTGACAGCAGTGGCATGCTGAGCGGCGAGGTAGATCCAGCAGCCAGTCTCAACAGCCAGATTCTCAACCTATTATGCATGGGTAAATGGTGCGTTAAAATAGAATGCAAACTCCTCACTCGAGTTAAAATTTGGCGGATGACGCGATGAAAACGTTTAGACGCGTGAGTAGAGGTCTGGCTGGGAGGGCGCAAGGCCGTAGTTCGTTTAAGCCCTCCTATTGACATAAACCAAAAGCGACGATGAGGAGCAGTACGATGTGACACGTACGGAACTCGTAGTTGCCCCTCATGACACCCTCAATCGAGCCATGAGGACCCCCCTCTTTCGTATCTTCATCTTCCTCGTTATCGTCATCTTCATCCTCCCAGTCATCGTCGTCATCATTGGTAGACGACTGCTTCTTCTGGCGGGGGTTCTCCTTGGTAGCAGCGGTTGCTGTTGATCGAGGCACAGTTGTCACCTGTGCATTTGGCGATCCTTCATCAGGGCATGTTATATTGCCGCCGCCGATTCTCTGTCAATACCTTAATAACAGACTTTGAGAAGAAAAACCGCACAACAGACCTCGTCACCAGCCTGCAAAGTAATGTCAGTCCTGCGTGTTCCATCCGCCTGGAGTCCTCGTAAACGCGGATCGATGTTCTCGTCCTGGGTGCAAATGGCTCAGTTGAGGTAATGCAGTGAGTCTCTCAGCACTTACCTCGACCTCCATCGCGTCTCCAGATGGGTCCGTTCCCCCTCCTTGCTCCGGTTCAGCTGAGCCATTGCTAGTGGCGGGTGAGGGCAAGCTAGTGCTGGGTACGGGTGTCTGCTGCCTCCGCGCTCCGCTCTTCTGAGAGAATTAGTGAGCTTTGTCCAGCTACAAGGACCGTCGACGATCTCACCTTTCTTCCATGAACGAGACAATCCTTTATCAAAGGATTGTCCGGGCACTTGCGGCATCGGTATTGTCTTCGTATCACTGTACCACCTGTGATCTTCTGCTTGACGCGAGCGCTGCGTTTGGAAGGGGATGTAGGCATTTCGGGGCCAGACGGTTGCGAGTAATCAGGAGAGTCGTACGGTTCCTTCCGTTTTCTTAAGATACACGATAGGACCTTTTGGAAATACGCGTTAGAAAGATACTGAGCACCTCAGTCGATATAACCTGAGTACTGACCAAGTGCTGGCCAGGTAGAGTGCAGAGAGGTCTTGCTAGAGCAATGGTTTTCTCCAGAGGTACATCGATCTTTCTCACTCAGGACTGGCGCTATGCTTGGAGGGCGATGGGAGTATGGGCATTGCAGGATGAGGGCGGCGAGTGGAATGACTGAGTTCGAGGTTGAGTACGTCGGCTGATATAAACTGGGTGGATGTGTCGGTTAATATCAACCAGGGGAACTCTTGTTTGAGCCCACTCACCATGAACCGGCCAAAACCTCGATTCCTGAAAACTCTTGCAGGAGCCGATGAGCCACTACAAACATACCCTGGACTGCTACCGCCGCCTGTTCAAGAAGCGCATGTGTCCATTTTCTCAAAGAAAGTGGATCTTCCCGAAATTGCAAGCCCGACGAAAAGAACAAGGGCTGGAGATCTGAAACCTCGAGCCAAGCGGTCGAGGACTGCCCAGGGCTCGACCACTACTGCTCAAAAGAGTCAAGGCCCTAGAAAAGAGACCAACACACAAGTGCCGTGAGTCTGATGAAAAATATCCAGTGCTGGTGACTCACACGACGTGTACTGGTTTCGCCATTCAGGGAGAACACGTCCGAAACGCCAACCAACTCGGACGCCTATGCCTTCGAGTTCACCGGACCTGCTGAGCCGCCCGTCTTTGACCACCACCAATCTTTAGACGATGCGGACCTTCATGATTCCGAGTTTGCAGAATTCGTGGATGCTGTTCGGGGGGGATGCGCTGGATTTGAGCAATTCGCGAAGAACCTGTGCGTGGTACAAGGGTGGGACGCTCGTCGATCTCAGGCAACGGTGTGACCCAGCATGACGTTATCTATGCTTCGATTTCTCATGCCTGTTTCTAGTCGCATTGGTATCACTTACAGTTTGTTGACGCTGGCAATGACCTGAGAGTTGCATGCCAGTGCCCAATAAACCACTGCTTTCACAAACGCTTCATACGTGAGTCGCATCATGAGGGATTTTTCGATAACAGTGAGTCATTGGCACAAATGCCGTACGCCTCTGGTATGTCCTTAAACTTGAAAACATGTGGCTTGTGCTGATACATATATCCTGTAGAAGTGCCTGTCTACATGTTCTCTCGCGAGAGGATAGTAGACGACATACACAAAAACATTTTCTCGGTAACTACAAACTCCGCAACAACGCCTATGAACCGCGCCATTGTTGTGTATGAGGGACTGGACACTGGACCCGGCCGTTGGACGTGTACCAAGGACTCGAGGGAGCAAATATTAAGAGGTGGCTTCTGTGCTCACATCAAGAGATCGCGAAAAGAGATGGCACAGCGGCTGAACATTGATTTGGATGATCTGGAGGACGTACCTCTGCCCCTAGGCCAACGTACTCGTGAGTACGCATTGAAAATTCTATCGATGGACGTTCATCCCCTCGCTACGCTGTAGGTGAACCCGTCGTCCGGAAGATAAAGGAGAAACCGGCGATTTCCTATCTCCCAGTCCTTTGTCCCAGATGGGCTGAAATACCAACTGATCGCCCCTTATACCCTCGCCCGCGACCCATCTGGGAGCCCTCGGCTGACCACCTGTTCACAGTATCTTCAACCTCGTCGTGTATCTGCTCTGGTGGCGAAAGAACTTATTACGATGAGTCCAAGCCAACTATCGTAGGCGACGCTACCCTCTACACACTTGTGGGGTCATTCCCCTGCCGTATTGAACTGCAAGCTTGCCCAAAGTGTCCTCCCTTCCTCAGGAACTATATCGGTCCCGATCTTCGTGAAGCTGGCGTTTTCAACTACAACAACACCACTCTGCTCACCCACGACTTCCTGGACGACTATACCAGCTTCTATACCTCATCAGAAACACCGTTCGATGCTTGGTGTGAGGTCGTCATTCAACGTTATACCTATACCCGCAATGCTAAATTCATGCACAAGGATCTTTTTCGATCCTGTTGGTTTGCCTATGCGTCGTTACAGCGGTTCGATAACGATTTCCAATGTCCAAAATGTGGTCCCCTCCCTGACAACATCATTTGGGATGGCGTGTCGCTAGCATTCAGCCGCGCTCAACTCTCCGGCTCACTCGAGCCGCCTACGAGTACCTCGTCGTCGTCGCCAGTGTGCCCAAGTACAAGATATCTGCCTAAACAGCAGGCCATTCCAAATCCAAGTCTTTGGAAGAGGATTCGCGAAGTCATTGCGATGGAAACACTCGAGGAAATTGCGGACAAAGCCACGTCATCGAAGGCGAACTCTCGCAGATCAAGCACGTCTCAGTCGCAGCAAGCAGTTAACGCAGTCTCGGGGCACATAGACAACGTCGCCCTGGTGGTAGAGCAGTTGGGACAGTATAATGCAGACCTCGCAAACTTATTTAATCGTTGGTTTGGCGTTGCTGCATATCATAATGGGCTCAAACCGCCAACAGCCGTGAAACACTTTTTCAGGCAGGTACGCCGCTAATTATACCTTTTATACTTTAGAAAACCGAACGCTTACGGTGTGAATTCCTGTTTGCGTACACTACGTCTAGGTTGCCGCCGAAGAATCGGTGGTGCAGATGGTCAACCAGGACGGTCTGTTGGCATTGGACGCGTTTCTCAAATCACCCACACCGACGACCGTTCGCAAGCTTATCAACATTCCACATCTCTATTTCCTGCTCCGGTTTGATTATGACGAGGGCCAGCCGGGATACTCGTCATCGGTCCTCTCGATAACCATGTGGATTAATGACCGAGCGTGTGGTGTATTCCAGTCTCTTTTTGCGAATGCAGGGCCCGGGGTGAACCGCGACTGGGGTGAGGTAACTGATACCGATTGGAGAACTGTGAGTTTCACCACATCCTTTCAAAATACAAATACAAAATGTCTCTCACATTCCCTTAGACAGGATGTTTCTACAGTCTACCCAAGATTCGCGAACGGCCCGTGTACCCGTTACTGTCTAATGAGCAACAGGACCAGGGAAACCGAAAAAGCGCGGCGGAAGAGGAGGATACCTCGTCAGCCCTGTGCGGAAAATTTTTTTCCAGCTACAGTCAACGTCGTCTCACAGGGGGCATCATGGCAGCGTGGTGCCCACACAGTATCTGCTACGGTTTTCATTTTATGCCTGGCTACGAAGGACGCAACGACCCGTTTTCCGCCATGATCACGCGTTGGCCAAAAGCACCAAAGCGGGTCATTTATGACTTCTCCTGTGCGCTTGGCCCGTACTGCCTTCTTCGCGAACCGCAATTTTTTGGAGAGACACTTTTCATCATCGATAATTTTCATTCCAGGGATCACACAAAATGCGCACCGGCGTGCTTTGCATCAACCTACGCTCAACTTGACCCTGAAGTCTCGGAAATCAATACCAGCGCGGCCGAATCGGGCAATAGCTTGATCCTCCGTATTCGAAAGGCGGTAAGCTATATGGGGGAAAAACGAGCAATTATCTACACGAAGGTTTTCCTGTCCATCATTAACAGGAAGAAAATACTGGGATCCTGATCTGGTCAACACGATCTGTGTGCCTTTACTAAACCCGGAATCAATTCTATTTCTGTGGATGCAAGCCATGCTGACTGATGCCAACTTAGGAGAAGATCTCTGCGGTGTGATCAGTGGCTTTTTCAAGTGACTTACGATGTTTAAATGCTAGGTGTCTGAGACTTTCCCGTTTGCACTGACTGCGAGTAATATGCTGAGTGTTACCGATTCGGTGATTCATCACATGCGGGGTAAACCTCGCCTTTTAATACAGGGTCCAGACATGTACAAATAAATAACAGTTTTATCACCATCTTTCTATCCTCGAACGTTGGCCCCCTCTCGCTTGAAATGCCTCAAACAATTGATGAACTGCTCCGTCACCAGCGGAACTCCCCAAGCTCATTGCTTAACGCTCGATGGAAGGACGACGTTTACTGGAAGCCTTATTTAGAAGGGTGGCTGGAGCTCGACAGGATAGGTATTCCCGAATGGGGTCTTGCCAATTATGAATTCCAGGTGGTAGCAGAATTTGATTCGTTTAATCCCACCGCATGCTGTTATGACGGTGAGCCACCCTACGTCCTTGCTTTCACTATATGTTGTCTAATGTAACTGATACAGGGAAAGAGCTACGCCTCAGTCCTTACCCCTCCCTGGGACATTTGTTACTCCAACGACCGCAAAGATCAACGCGCCTGGGATCAACTTGGATGGATGTCGTTGATAATGTGAGGAACATTGAGTCCAGGGAGCCCATTGCCAACGCAAAATGTGCATTCTCCCTGCTCGTCGATGATATCTCTGGAGGATCTCCCCAACTCGGTCTGGTTGTGGTATGTAATCACAATTTGAGCTCTCCACACAGGATGCTCATTATGTCTGAAGGCACCGTCAGAAGGGTGCAAACCGCCACGTCGCCTGAACAAAGGGGATTTATTGCGTGTTAAGTTCTGGATAAACTGTATGTCTTTGCCAGGGGGTTCAGTTGCATATGTGGGAATGGTCACTAAAGTTCACCGTGCACGCAATGATGAAGTATGGTAGTTGAGCTTGCTGTACAGATACTCTGTGATCTTCGCTGTACCTAGTTTTTCTACACAAAGATGGTGATCACATCCGCAAGTCCATCGTGTAAGGTCCACTCGCCGGATATATAATGAATGGATAATGGCTGCTTTGATAAATTTCGTTTCTTGCTTGATATGGTAAGGGAAAATGAGGTTGAGTCTATTGGTGGATATCAACCGACCTGTGATATGTTCCTATAAGCCCTCGGTTGAGATCCTCCGACTACCGGCTCGGAGAGGGAATGTCTGAATTCGGTAATGAGGACGTCAGCTAGAGGGTCGCGAGTCCATCGGTGAATGGCAACCGACCTGCAATTTTCTTTGTTAAGTCCTCGGTTGAGGTCTTCCGACTAGCGCCCCGAAGAGGCAATGTCTGGATTCAGTAATGAGGATGCCAGCTGAGGAGTCGCGAGCCCGTCGGTGGATCGCAGACCGGCGATTTGCCCCCTTGAGCCCTCGGTTGAGATCC